>CAUYRH010165601.1:0-44617 GCA_963574655.1 Perodicticus potto | reverse complement strand
TGATTTACAGAAAAGAATACAGAAAACACCAAAGCTCCTGGTAGTGGGAGAGATTTCAAGTAGGGAGAGAGAAGCTCTCTCCGTTCCTCTCCCGGTCTTTCCCCGTCTCCTCCTCTAGGCCTCTAGCCTCAGGGTATATATTTTTTTATTTTTATTTTTATTTTTTGAGACAGAGTCTCAAGCTGTCACCCTGGGTAGAGTGCTATGGCATCATA
The DNA here is from genome assembly GCA_963574655.1 of Perodicticus potto. Classification (NCBI taxonomy): domain Eukaryota; kingdom Metazoa; phylum Chordata; class Mammalia; order Primates; family Lorisidae; genus Perodicticus; species Perodicticus potto. Next base: position 44,402 of record CAUYRH010165601.1, on the reverse strand, counting down.
GCTCACAGCAACCTCCAACACTTGGGCTTAAGCAATCCTCTCTCCCAGCCCTCTTACTATTCTTTTTTTTTTTTAGAGAGAGAGAATCTCACTTTGTTGCTCTCGGTAGAGTGCCGTGGCGTCACGGCTCACAGCAGCTTCCAACTCCTGGACTTAGGTGATTCTCTTGCCTCACCCTCCCAAGTAGCTGGGACTACAGGTGCCTGCCACAAAGCCCGGCTATTTTTTGGTTGTAGTTGTCATTGTTTGGCAGGCCCGGGCTGGATTCGAACCTGCCAGCTCTGGTGTATGTGGCTGGCGCCTTAGATGCTTGAGCTATAGGCACCAAGCCTTTTTTTTTTTTTTTGAGACAAGAGTTTTATTTTGTCGCCCTCAGTAGAGTGCTGTGGCATCACAGCTCACAGCAACCTCAAATCCTGGGCTTAGGCGATTCTCTTGCCTTAGCCACCCGAGTACCTGGGATTACAGGCGACTGCCACAACGTCCAGCTATTTTTGTTGCAGTTACCACTGCTGTTTTAGCTGGCCGGGGCCGGGTTCAAACCCCTCACCCTCGGTATATGGGGCTGGTGCCCTACCCACACTATACCCACTAACTCAGGGTATAGTACCATGGCTTCGTTATAGCTCACAGCAACCTCAAACTCCTTGGCCCAAGTGATCCTCTAGCCTCAGTTTGTCTATTTTTATTTATTTATTTATTTATTTGGGACAGAGTCCCACTGTGTCGCCCTCAGTAGACTGCCATAGCCTCATAGCTTACAGCAACGTCAAACTCTTGGGCTCAAGCAAACTTCTTGCCCCTTTGAGACTCTGTCACAAAAACAAACAAACAAACCTGAGCAAGAGCAAGACTCCATCTCTACTAAAAATAGAAAAATTAGCTAGGTGTTGTGTTGGGCACCTGTAGTCCCAGCTACTCAGGAGGCTGAGATAATAGAATCTCTTGAGCCCAAGAGTTTGAGGCCATTGACACTTAACCCAGGGCAACTGAGTGATACTCTGTCTCAAAAAGAAATAAAAAAACAAACAAACAAAAAACTCAAGAACTGAGTAGATTTGGGTAGCAGGAGGTATTAAATTATTATATGATTCAATCCTTATAACAACCTCATTATCATCATTAATATTGCTATTTTTGAGATTAGGAAGCTGAGCCATGGAAATGTGAAGTAAGTGGCCAAAGGCCATATAAATAAGCTTCAGAGTTAGAATTTGAACCAGCGAAGCCAGGATCCAGGTACTTGGTACTGTTCCCGTTGAGCATAGACGTCTGTGCTCAGACATAGACTATAGCTAGAACTTTCTGTGATCAGTAAACTCTGTACGGCACCATAGGATTTTCTTTCTTTTTTTTTTATTTTGGATTACTATAAGGATATATATGATTGGGTTACATTGTTTGCATTTGTTAGGTAGTGTCTGAGTTGTATTTTAGTCCCTTACCCAGGAAGTATACAGCATACCCCTACATTGTACCTGTTAGGTGGGAGCTTATTGACCTCCCTCTTTTCTTCCCCACACTTGAATAATGTAATTGTTTTCCTTTTCTTTTCTTTTTTTTTTTTTGAGACAGAGTCTCAAGCTGTTGCTTTGGATAGAGTACCACCATGGCGTCACAGCTCATAGTAACCTTAAACTCTCTTGGGCTCAAGCAATTCTCTTGCCTCAGCCTCTAAAGTAGCTAGGACTACCGGCATCTGCCACAATGCCTGGCTATTTTTTTTGTTGCAGTTGTCATTGTTGTTTTGTTGGCCCAGGCCAGGTTTGAACCTGTGAGCCTTGGTATATGTGGCTGGCGCCCTACCCACTGACCTACAGGCACTGCCCTGTTTTTCATTCATTCTTTTTTTTTTGTGACAGAGTCTCACTTTATCGCCCTCGGTAGAGTGCCGTGTCATCACAGCTCACAGCAACCTCCAACTCCTGGGCTTAGGCAATTCTCTTGCCTTAGCCTCCTGAGTAGGTGGGACTATAGGCACCCGCCACAACGCCCCGCTATTTTGTTGTTGCAGTTTGGCCGGGGCTGGGTTCAAACCTGCCACCCTCGGTATATGGGCCAGTGCCCTACCCACTGAACCATAGGTGCTGCCCTCATTTTTTCTTTTTTTTTATTGTTTGGGATTCATTAAGGGTACAAAGAATTAGGTTACACTGATTACATTTGTTAAATAAAGTCCCTCTTATAATTGTCATTCTTTTTATTTATTTATTTATTTTTTATTTTTTTAAGACAGAGCCTCAAGCTGTCACCCTGGATAGAGTGCTGTGGCATCACAGCTCACAGCAACCTCCAATTCCTGGGCTCAAGCGAGTCTCTTGCCTCCGCCTCCCAAGTGGCTGGGACTATAGGCGCCTGCCACAATGCCTGGCCATTTTTTTGGTTGCAGCCGACATTGTTGTTTGGTGGGCCCAGGCTGGATTCGAACCTGCCAGCTCAGGTGTACGTGGCTGATGCCTTATCCCATTGAGCCACAGGCGCCGAGCCAGTCATTCTTTTTTTTTTTTTTGAGACAAGAGTCTTACTCAGTCTCTTGGGGTTGAGTGCTGTATGGCATGATAACTCACAGTAACCTCAAACTCCCGGTCTCAAGCAATCTTTTTGTCTCAGCCTCCTAAGTATCTGGGACTATAGGCACCTGCCACAACGCCTGGCTAGTTTTTCTATTCTGTACAGAAGGGGGTTCTTGCTTTTGCTTAAGCTGGTCTCAAACTCCTGAACTCAGGTGCTCCATCTCCTTGGCCTTCAAGAATGCTAGGATTATAAGCATGAGTGACTGTGCCTGGCCCTTAATTGTTTTTCTCTTGTGTGAGCCTGTATTTGTTCATCTCAGCACCATAGGGTTGATAGTCATGGCTCAATCATTGTCGTCACAAGTAACCAAGCAGGGCCTGGTGGTACTTCTTCATTTTTTTTTTTTTGAGACGGAGTCTCACTTTGTCACCCTTGGTAGAGTGCTGTGGCATCATAGCTCACAACAACCTCAAACTCTTGGGCTTAAGCAATTCTCTTGCCCCAGCCTCCCAAGTAGCTGGGACTACAGGACCCTGCCATAATGCCCAACCATTTTTTAATTTTTTTTTTTTTTTTTGAGACCACAGCCTCAAGCTGTCACCCTGGATAGAGTGCTGTGGCATCACAGCTCACAGCAACCTCCAATTCCTGGGCTCAAGCGAGTCTCCTGCCTCCACCTCCCAAGTAGCTGGGACTACAGGTACCTGCCACAACGTCCGGCCATTTTTTGGTTGCAGCTGTCATTGTCGTTTGGCCGGGCCGTGCTGGATTCGAACCCACCAGCTCAGTTGTATGTGGCTGGCGCCTTAGCCGCCTGAGCTACAGGCGCCGAGCTCCATTTTTTAATTTTTTATTTATTCATTTATTTTTTTGAGACAGAGTCTCATAATGTCTCCCTTGGTAGAGTGCTATAGCATCACAGCTCTCAGCAACCTCACACTCTTGGGTTTAAGTAATTCTCTTGTTACAGGTCTGGCCATTTTATTTTATTTTTTTGCAGTTTTGGTTGGGGCTGGGGGGTTTGAACCTGCCACCTCCTGTATATGGGGCCGGTGCCTTACTCCTTTGAGCCACAGGTGCTGCCCAGGCCTGGCCATTTTTTTAGAGACAAGGTCTCACTCTGGCTCAGGTTGGTCTTGAACCTGTGAGCTCAGGCAATCCACTTGCCTTGGCCTTCCAAGTGCTGGGATTATAGGCATGAGCCACTGTGCCTGGCAAGGACCTGGTCTTCAAGGGTGATGCTTGGATACTAGACTGGTTCAGTTTGTGTCAGAAGTGACCTCAGATACTGCTGTCCCCAGAGATTGAGTGGGCTGTGTGTTCTCAGCGGACTTCAAAGGGTATAACACCTTACTGCCTCTATTAATCCCTAGACCTCTCTGCTCGCTCATTTAGCCACACTGGATTCCACCCAGTCTCAGACCCAGTCCCAGGCACAGGGGACTTGCAGGGAGGGCTGGGAGTTGTATTTTAGTCCCTCACCCAGGAAGTGTGCCACATACCCCTAAATTGTACCCGTTAGGTGGGAGCTTACTGAGTCTCCCCTTTTCTTTCCTCTATTTGAATTTAATTGTGTTTTTCATTTTTTTTTTCTTTTTTGAGACAGAGTCTCAAGCTGTCGCCCTGGATAGAGTACCGTGGCATCACATCTCATAGCAACTCAAACTTTTGGGCTCAAGCTATTCTCATGCCTCAGCCTCACAAGTAGCTGGGACTATAGGGATCCGCCACAATGCCTGGCTATATATTTTATTTATTTATTTATTTATTTTTTTGAGACAGAGCCTCAAGCTGTCACCCTGGATAGAGTGCTTTGGTATCACAACTCACAGCAACCTGCAATTCCTTGGCTCAAGCGAGTCTCCTGCCTCTGCCTGCCAAGTAGCTGGGACTACAGGCGCCTGCCACAACGCCCGGCCATTTTTTGGTTGCAGCTGTCATTGTCGTTTGGCGGGCCTGGGCTGGATTCAAACCTGCCAGCTCAGGTGTATGTGGCTGGCGCCTTAGCCTGTTGAGCCACAGGCACCGAGCCAGTGGCCATATATTTTTTTTATTGTTGAGGATTCCTTGGGGGTACAAGAAATGAGGTTACACTGATTGCATTTGCCGGCTATTTTTTTTGTTGTTGTTGCAGTTGTCATTGTTATTTTAGGCTGGTCCAGGCCAGGTTCGAACCCACGAGCCTCGGTATATGTGGTATAAAAGGAGGTGTCTCTGTCTTGGTGCCTGTGGCTCAACGGGCTAAGGTGCCAGCTACGTACACCTGAGCTGGCAGGTTGGAATCCAGCCCGGGCCTGCCAAACGACAATGATGGCTGCAACCAAAAAATGGCCGGGCCTTGTGGTGGGCGCCTGTGGTCCCAGCTACTTGGGAGGTGGAGGCAGGAGACTCGCTTGAGCCCAGGAATTGCTGGTTGCTGAGCTGTGATGCCACAGAACTCTATCCAGGGTGACAGCTTGAGGCTCTGGCTCAAAAAAAAGGAGGTGTCTCTGAGGTGTGGGTGAATTGGAGTTCAGTCTTTTCTATAATCCATTTTTCTACCTTCTTTTTCTCTTTCTTTCTCTCCCTCATGCCTCTTCCATTCCCTCATCCCCTTATCTTCCCTAGTGGTGCTGACTGTCCTCACTCACACCCCTGCCCCTCGAGTAAGACTGGGACAAGATGCTATACTGGACCTGAGCTTCAGCTACATGCCCCCCAGCCCTGAGGCTACCTCATCTCTGGCTCCAGGTCCTCCTCCCTTTGGGCTGGAGTGGCGACGCCAACACTTGGGTAAGGGGCATCTGCTCCTGGCTGCAACTCCTGGACTGGATGGGCAGATGCCAGCAGCCCAAGAGGGGGCAGTGGCATTTGCTGCCTGGGATGATGATGACTCATGGGGTCCATGGACCGGGAATGGGACCTTCTGGCTACCTGCAGTGCGGCCCTTTCAGGAGGGCACCTATCTGGCCATTGTACACCTGCCATACCTGCAAGGACAGGTCACCCTGGAGCTTGCTGTGTACAGTGAGTGAGAGGACAGTGGTCTCTTTGGGTAGAGGGTGGGCACTGGATTACGGGAATACCATGATGGGGAAGGGATGATGAAGAGGGTGCTGGGTGAGTGGAGATGGGGATCCCAGGAGTTAGGAGGGCAGTAGGAGGGTGGAGGGTCCCTGGGGGCTTCAGCATGAGGATTCCTAACCAATGGAGAGATAGTGGGGTCCCCATTCTAGGAGAAGAAACCCAAACCTCCCTCAGTTTTTGGAAAGTCATAGGGCGAACTGAGGGTTTCTAAGGGAAGATTTCCTCATGTTCACTTTTTACTCTTTCCCCAGAGCCTCCCAGAGTGTCCCTGACACCAGCACCTCTTGTATGGGCTGCCCCCGGGGAGGCTCCTCCGGAGTTGGTCTGCCATGTGTCCCATTTCTACCCTTCTGAGGGCCTGGAGGTAGAGTGGGAGCTCCAGGGTGGCACAAAGGGCAGCTCTCAGAAGATTGGGGGACAGAGGTGGCTCTCTGCCTTGCACCACCATTCTGACGGCTCTGTTAGCCTCTCTGGATACTTGCGGCCACCCCCAGTCACTGCTGAGCAGCATGGGGCGCGCTACACCTGTCGAGTCCACCACTCCAGCCTTCCTGCCTCAGGGCGCAGAGCTGAGGTCACACTGGAGGTGGCAGGTAAGAGCTAAGAGTGCCCTGAAGCCTGAGATGGTGCCAGGGAAGACATGGAGCTCACTCTTACCCCTTTCACCTGCAGGCCTCTCCGGACCCTCCCTGGAGGACGGAGTAGGCCTTTTCTTATCCTCCTTTCTCTTGCTTGGACTCATCAAGGGGCTGGCTTGTGTCGGTGAGTGTGATCCCCACCCTGACAGTGAACCCTCACCTGTGGACATTCCTGGCCTACTCCCAGAAGTCTGACACCCATTCTTCTGCCCTACTCCTCTACCATTTTTGAATCCCGTCCCTTTTCAATCTTTCCCCACAGCTGCTTACTTGTCCTGCAAGGATTCAAAGGAGAAGGTAACAGCACTATACCTCCCCTTATTTTTCCCTTTTCATTTTACCCCCTCTCCCCATATCATCACCATGGAGGGAGGTTGCTGGTGTGGTGGGGTTCACACAGAATTGGGTCAAATCCTGCTGCTATGTCCTAACTGTAGGACCCCTTGAACAGCTACTTAATTTATATTCAGTTTCCTTGGATGTAGAGATTTTATTTATTTATAATTTTTTATTTTTGGAGACAGAGTCTCACTTTGTTACCCTTAGTAGAGTGCTGTGGCGTCACAGCTCACAGCAACCTCAAAATCTTGGGCTCAGGCTCGGCGCCTGTGGCTCAACGGGCTAAGACGCCAGCCACGTACACCTGAGCTGGCGGGTTCAAATCCAGCCCGGATCCGCCAAACAATGACGATTGCAACCAAAAAATGGCCGAGAGTTGTGGCGGGCGCCTGTAGTCCCAGCTACTTGGGAGGTGGAGGCAAGAGACTGGCTTGAGCCCAGGAATTGGAGGTTGCTGTGAGCTGTGATGCCCCAGCACTCTATCCAGGGTGACGGCTTGAGGCTCTGTCGCAAAAAAAAAAAAAAAATCTTGGGCTCAAGCGATTCTCTAGCCTCTCCCATCGAAGTAGCCTGCCACAATGCCTGGCTATCTTGTTTTTTATTTTTTTTACTTTTTTTGAGACAGAGCCTCAAGCTGTCACCGTGGGTAGAGTGCTGTGGCATCACAGCTCACAGCAATCTCCAACTCCTGGGCTCAAGTGATTTTCCTGCCTCCATCTCCCAAGTAGCTGGGATTACAGGCGCCTGCCACAACACCCAGCTATTTTTTGGTTGCAGCCGTCATTGCTGTTTGGCGGGCCCAGGCTGGATTCAAACCTGCCAGCTCAGGTGTATGTGGCTGGCACCAAGCCACCTAGTTATTTTTAGAGAGGAGGTCTCACTCTGTTGCAGGCTGGTCTCAAACCTGTGGTGCTCAGGCAGTCCACCTGCCTCAGCCTCCCAGAGTGCTAGGATTATAGTCATTAGCCACTATGCCCAACCAGGATGTAGGGATTTTAAAATATTGTTTAGGCATTGCTGTCCAATAGAAATAAAAGGCAAGCCACTTATGTAAATTCAGTTCATTAAAAATAAACAAGTAAAATTAATTTAACAATATAAAACTATAATCAAATATAGGGTAAATATCTCTTATCTGAAATGCTTGAGTCCACAAAGTGTTTTGGATTTTGAATTTGTATATGTATTATGTGATATCTAGGGATGGGACTCAAGTCTAACCACAAAATTCATTTTATGTTTTACCTTATACATATAGCCTAAAGGTAATTGTATACTATATATATCTTTTTTTTTTTTTTTTAGAGACAGGGTCTCACTTTGTTGCCCTCGGTAAAATGCCCTGGCGTCACAGCTCACAGCAACCTCCAGCTTTTGGGCTTAGACTATTCTCTTGCCTCAGTTTCCCGAGTAGCTGGGACTATAGGTGCCTGCCACAATGCCCGGCTGTTTTTTTATTTTTTTTATTTTTTAATTTTTTTGTAGAGACAGAGTCTCATTTTATTGCCCTCGGTAGAGTGCCATGGCGTCACACAGCTCACAGCAACCTGCAACTCCTGGGCTTAGGTGATTCTCTTGCCTCAGCCTCCCAAGTTGCTGGGACTATAGGCGCCAGCCACAACGCCCAGCTATTTTTCTGTTTGGCAGTTCGGCCGAGGCTGGGTTTGAACCTGCCACCTTCGGTATATGGGGCCAGTGCCCTACTCGCTGAGCCACAGGTGCTGCTCTGGCCCGACTATTTTTTTGTTGTAGTTTGGCCAGGTCTGGGTTCGAACCCTCAGTATATCGGGCCAGTGCCCTACTCACTGAGCCACAGGTGCCGCCCTGTATACAATATTTTTAATAATATATGTGACCTGTCAAATGAGGTCAGGTGTGGAATTTCATACTTGAGGCATCATGTGGAAATCAAAGTTTTGGAATTTGGAGTATTTCAGATTTTGGATTTTTGGATCAGGGATGTTCAACCTGTTATCTAAAATATTGTCATTTTAACATGTAAACAATATAAGAATTTTTTTTTTTTTTTTGAGACAGAGCCTCGAGCTGTCACCCTGGATAGAGTGCTTTGGCATCACAGCTCACAGCAACCTCCAATTCCTGGGCTCAAGCGAGTCTCTTGCCTCCGCCTCCCAAGTAGCTGGGACTACAGGCGCCCGCCACAACGCCCGGCTATTTTTTGGTTACAGCCATCATTGTTGTTTGGTGGGCCTGGGCTGGATTCGAACCCGCCAGCTCAGGTGTACGTGGCTGGTGCCTTAGCCCGCTGAGCCACAGGCGCTGAGCCCCTATTGATGTTTTTTGCTTCTGTGTCTGTGTCAGGGTTCCCACCTCAGACCTCAATGCAAAGAATTTTTCAGGCTTTAAATTTATTCCAAATGTAATTATAAGTTATAGGACAGATCTCAGGTAGAGAAAAAAGAATAGTACGACAGGGACAGAAAGACAAAGACAACACACTCTCACTTATACTTCGAGTAGATTTTGTGTTGTCAATACCAAACAATGATATATGGGGCCGTGCATATGTTAATGAACTCAATTTAGCCATTGCACAGTGAATGCATATTTCAAAGTATATTGCATACAATAAATGAATCTAATTTTCATTTATAAATTAAAAATTATTTTTTAAAAAGAAAAAATAATAGTCCTCATTTGAAGGATTTTCCTCTTTCCATGCTGCTATGAAAAGAAAAAAGTAAAAAGGCCCCCAGTATAAATGGACAGTATTTGTTAGGTCAAGGATATAATTAAACAATGATAAACTTTTATGAGGCACATATAGATTTTGTTATCTAAACAAATTATAGTACAAGGGGAAAGATGCATTGTAGTTTTCATAGAATCATATGGATACACTGAAAACATTATTGGGTTAGTAATACTGAAAATAAAAACTTTGATGGATCAAGGTACATTTATGTACACATGTGCAGACAGGCAATGAGGGCCTGTCCTGGCCCTTTGCTACCTGTAATTTTGACATGTATCTTACATAAAATGATGACCCACCCAGGACAGGGTCCACTGCTTTTCATAAATGCAGCTCGGTGCCTATTCCAGCAACTTTAACTTTTTCTCACTTTGCTTCTTACTAACTCTGAGACCTCTTCAGAGTGTCTTTTAAACTCTTGGCTATCCTTCCACTAGAATTATAATACCTGCTCCCTACCTTCCTTAAATGAGTATTATAACAGTTATCAGTGTATATGAAATAACATCTCCCATAAGAAAGAAATTCAGACCCTTCAAAATGGTTTCATTATAGAGAAGAAGCTCTAAAAAGTGTGTTTTGACCTGGTAAGAACTGATGGTGGCTACTACTGCAACTGCTCATGGAGAAAACTGGCGTAGTGCATTGCAAATTGAACACACGTCTATTCCATTCTGGGTTGAAACAGCAAAGTCAATCCATGTTTTGTTAATTTATTCAAGATTTGGTTCCTTGACCATATAATCTGCATTGCATTTGAAGAAAATGGCAAATCTTGTCTTAAGTCTTTGTTCTTTTATCATTAAGAGTGTTATTAATATAGCTGGATCATTGAACCAATCTTTGTCCTCTTTCATATCATCATTCTTCTCCTTTAGGAATAAAGTTCTCTAGCAGAAGTGAGGCTAGGATAAAGGTTTGGGTAACTAACCATAGAGTTTGTTTTTGATGTAAGTAAAGGGAGGCTGGGATGTGGCCATTAAAGGGCAGACATTCTGGGCCATTTTTCTGGTGGCTGTATCTATTCATTACAGTATCTCAGGTAAATATGTTTATGTTGAGTATTGATTTTATTAATAACTTCACCTGCTGTGGCAAGTTTTAGTTGATGTCGGCAAAGCTCTTTTTATTCCCAGGTTGAATCATGCCATAGGAAATGCTGTGTTGTGTTTTTCCTTCAGGGATAGGGGGATAGAGGTTATGGATCTCCTACTGCTTTGCTGGCTCTTTTTAATCTCATAATTTCAGCATATAGTGATAAGGAACCATTGAAAGTAATGAACAGTCTTTATCGAGGTAAATGAAGATGACCGTGACAGTTTTAATATATTAAGCAAATGGCATTGCTGTTTAACCTTAGCAACATCTCAATCAGATGCTTGTGTGACATTAACTAAAAAACGCTTTGTGACTTTCAAAAAGATCATGCCAAAAAGTAAAGTGCAACTGTAATCGGATGTTTGGGGGGAATCTTTTGTTAAATCGTGCTTAATTGTATCTTTTATGTGACATTTGGCATAGATGCTTGATGAAGCATAGTGGATAGAAATATCATACAAATGGGGGGAAATAAGCCCATTTCTCCTCAAAATGTATGTGATAATCCACATTTATGACTCAAGGATCATTTGCAGAGTTCCTACTATACACCCAGAACCGGACTCCCAAATATTTTGACTTAAGTCTTTAATTTATCATATTGTGTTTTTGTTACTTATAAGAAAATAATTCATAGTTACAAGTTGGGCTTTATTCATTCAAAAAGATATGTATCTCACCAGACCTACAAGAACAGTATATTATTTGACACTAAAAAATTATTCTAGGTGGGACATAAATAAACTGGAGTGTTAAGTTTCTTTGTCCTATACACAGCATTTAAAAATAAGTCCTGGGTGGGACTTCAGCTATAACCAAATAAGGAAGTCAACAAATCCTTTCTTTAAGAAAGAAAATATAAGACTAGAGAAAATGAACAAAAATAATCATTTCAGTGTTCTGGAAATTGAATCAAGACATACAATATTCTGAGCAAAGTTTATAAGAAAAACGGCTGAACTTCTATTAATAATGGTTGGAATTTTTCCTGGGATTCTTAGCTGGGATTGCATCTGTCCCTTACCCAGCTATCCCTCATTCCAGGTTGTCGTGGAAGCTCTGGGGCTAGAGAGGACCACAGTGTATGTGGACTGGCAGATTGCTGCTGTAAAAGGCTCACTCAATTGGGAATTTTGGGCAATGGGCATAACCAGTGACACTGTCAGTGGACATAGTGGGCTTAGTGGCATTGGATTAGGAATGGCAGGTGGCTCTGTTATCCTGAGGTTGCAATCATGATTGGAGTAAGCATATTCTTAGGTAACTACACATGTAGCAGACAATAAAGAGAGCTTAAGCTGTCCTCACACTCCTGCCCAGTCTTGAGACTGAGCACATGCATAGAGGAGATGATAAAGGGGCCAGTGTAACAAAAGCTGAGATCCACTTGGAAATGAACTGAACTTTGAATGTGCTTCTCTACCCATACATAGATCCATCAGCAGAGGATGGAAGACATACTGGTATGAGGTCACAATCTCCGTCTAATCATTGGCCAGCTATTAAGTTCTGCAGAAAAAGGGGTGACAAATAGGAAACCAAGCTTAAAAATGAAAATAAGAATTAAAAAATAAAAAGCTGAGGAGGTATCAGTGAACTCATTCTGCCAGGGAGACAGATTTCACAAAATCAATCCCGCCAAGATACTAAAGTAAAAGAAACAAAGTAGAAACAATAACAACCTTCAGGGAGGAAACAAATCAGAATCCAGAATTGCTACAATGCATCATCTTTAATGTCCATTTTTCACAAAATGTTATTAGCTATATAAAGAAAGAGTGGGACCTATACTTGGGAATAAAAGCAGTCAATAGAAATTTTTTTGTGAATGTCTCCGGATTGCAAACAAAGACTTCAAAACCACTATCACAAATGTAATAACATGTATAAAACAAGTGTAAGAAGTCTAGTGATAAGAACTGGAAGAGACCATGTTTATAGCATTAAAGGAAAGTATAACAATAATGAATCAACAAATAGAGACTCTCTATAAGGGGATAGAAATTATTTTTAAAAAATTAAAAAGTACCAAACAGATTCTGGAGTCAAAAGTTTAGTAATTGAGTTGAAAAATAAAGTAGGGGCCTAAAAGAAGACTCAACAGAAGAAAGAATAAGTAAACTTGGTACACCAGTAGAAATTGTCAAACTTGAAAAAGAAAGAAATAAAAATTTGAAGAAAATGATCAGAGCCCCAGGTACCTAGGGACCAATATCAAGAGTGTCAACATACAAATAATGTAAGTCCTAGAATGAGAGGAGAGAGAGAAAGTAGCAGGAAAATATTTGAAGAAATATAGTCAGATACTCCCAAAATTTGATGAAAAACTTTAATATACATATCCAAGAAACATAACTAACTTCAAGTAGTATTAATATCTATATGTATCATGGTCAGATTGATAAAACATGAAGACAAAGAAAAAATCTTGAAAGTGCTGAGAGAAAAATAGCTCATCACATAGAAGGAGCATCAATATAATGAATGGCTGACTTCTTGTTTGAAGAAAAGAATCCAGAGAGCAGTGAAATAATAAGAGTACAAGAAGAAAAAGATGTCAGCTAAGATTTCTATACCTAGCAAAACTATCCTGCAAAAAAACTGATGAAAAAATTAAGACATCTCCAATTAAAAAAAAAATGAAGAAGACAAAATTTGCTGCTAGCATACCTTCTTTATAATAATTGCTTCCATAGAAGGAAATTCTTAAAGCTAAAAAGATATTACTCCAGAGAACTTGAATACAGAGGAGAAAATTAACAGTACTGAAAATGATACATTTGTACTTAATATATTTATATTATTATACTATATGGCTATGTGAACATAATTTATTTACATTACTTAAAAGACAAAAACCAAATAAAGCAATAATTGTAAAGCTATATATTGAGTTATAACAAATATCAATAAATATGTGATATTATAGTACTACATATGTGGTAATAGCATAAATAAAGTGGGAGGGAATGGAGCTGTATTAGAACAAAGTTTCTGTATATTGGTGGAATTGTTAGTATTAATCTGGAATAGGTTGTGATAAGTTAAAGTGCATGTTATAACTTCTAGAATAAACACTAAGAGAACAACTCAAAAATAAGTAAAAAGGAATTATAGAAATATTTAATCCAAAAGAAGACATTAAAGGAGGAAGAGAAGAACAAAAAAATGAGACATAGAAAAATGTCATAATGGCCTTTGTAAATACAACTGGATCGATAATACTTTTCATATGAAGGGTCTAAACACCTTAGTTAAAGGAAAGATATTATCAGACTTGATTAAAAAATGAAAAAATAAACAACCCAAGATACAACTTTATGCTGTCCGTACAAAAGACACTTTAGATTCAAAACATAAATAGGATAAAAGAATAGAAAATGATTTTTCTCATTAACATCAATGAGGTATATTTTAAGAACTATTACTAGAGGCAAAGAAAGATATTTTATAATTATTACTGATATTACATAATGATTAATGAATCAACGCATCAAGAATATATAACAATTATATATGCATATGCACCCAACTACAGATTTGCACTCAAATCACATGAAACAAAAATTTGCCAAACTGGAAGAAGACATAGACAACTCAATAACTCTAGTGGAAGATTTCAATACCCCACTTTTGCTAATTGATAGGATAATTAGAAAGAAAGTCTTTCTCTAATTAGTAGGACTACCGAAAACTTGAACAATACTATCAACCAACTTAACCTGACATACATAGAGCAATCCACTTAAAAATCGCAGAATATACACTCTTTCCAAATGTATGGGGAAAATTCTCCAAAATATACTGTATGCTACACCATAAAACAAATCTCAATAAGTTTAAAAGAATCGAAATGAAGGCCAGATGCAGTGGCTCATGGGAGACCAGGGCAGGTGCATTACTTGAGCTCAGGAGTTCATGACCACCCTGAGCAAGAGGAAGACTCTATCTCTACTAAAAATAGGAAAACTAGCTGGGTGTCATGGCAGGCACCTGTAGTCCCAGCTACTTGGGAGGCTGAGGCAAGAGGATTGCTCAAGCTGAAGAGTTTGAGGTTGCTGTGAGGTATGACACCACAGCACTCTACCCAAGGTGACAGTGAGACTGTCTCAAAAAAATTAAAATATTAATTAAATTAAAACAAAGAAATAAAAGAATTGAAATCATAAGAAATATATTCTCCATCCACAATATAATTAAATTAGAGATTGAAATAGAAATATTTGGAAATTGAACAATACTTGAAAATAATTCATGAATAAAAAAATCTTAATAAAAATTAAAAATATTTTGAACTGGATGAAAATAAAAATATACAACTTATTAAAATTATAGTATGCAGTAAAAGCAGGGCTTAGATGGAAATTTATATCTTTAATTGCCTATTTCAAAAAAGAAGAAAGGTCTCCAATAAATAAGTTAAGCTTCTACCTTATTTAACAGGGGGGAGGGAGAGCAAACTAAACCCAAAGAAAGAAAAAGAAAGGAAATAATTAAGATTAGAGCAGAAATTAGTAAATAAGAAAAGAGAAAAATGATGGCGAAAATCAGTAAAGTTTGTTTTTAATCTTTTTTATTACTTATTTCAAAATATTGGGGGGTTACAAATATTTTTGTTGCGTGGATACCTTGTATAATGTTGAAGTTGGAGCTATTTGTGTGCCCATCATCAGAATAATGTTCATTGTAACCAGCAGGTAAGTCACTCCCTCTTATCCTCCCCCCTTCTTGGTTTCCAAGGTCCTTTACTTTTCTTTGTGGTATAGTTTTTACCATTCCTGAGATACTTCACTCAGCAAAATGGTCTCTAGTTGCTGCAAAGGACATTATGTCATTCCTTTTCATGGCTGAGTAGTACTCTATAGGGTGTGTGTATGTGCGTGTGTGCTCATGTGTATTCCATATTTTATATATCCTCTCATGAATTGATGGACACTTAGATTGATTCAACATCTTTGCAATTGTGAATTGTGCTGGAGTGAATATTTGAGTGCAGGTGGTTTTTTGATACTTGACTTCTTTTCCTTTGGGGTAGGCACCTAGTAGTGGGATTGCTGGATCAATTATTTCTTGGAGAAATCTCTGTACTGTTTTCCATAAAACACTAACTGCAATTCCATCAATGTGTAAGTGTTTCTTTCTCTCTGCATCTGTGACAAAATTTATTGTTTTCTTGACTTTTTAATGGCTATTCTGACAGTGTTAAGGTGGTATATCATTATGGTTTTAATTTGCCTTTCCTTGATGAGCATTTACTGATGTTGAGCATTTTGTAAGATGTTGGCTGTTTGTCTGTCTTCTTTTGAAAAACTTCTGTTCATGTCTTTTTTCCTACTTTTTAATGGGATTGTTTGTGTCTTCTTGCTTATTTGTTTGAGTTCTTTGTAGTCTGGATATTAGCCCTTGTGAATATTTTCTCCCATTTTGTAGGTTGTCTGTTTACTCTCCTGATGTTTTCCTTTGTTTGGACAGAAGCTTTTTAATTTAATTAAGTTCCATTTATTTTTGTTATTGCTGTATTTGCCTTTGGGGGTCTTAGTTATATATATATGTATATATATTTATATAAAAATATATAAAATATAAATATATATACATATGCATTTTTTTTTTGCCTAGGCTGATGTCTAGAAATTCTTTCTTACATTTTCCAGTACACTTCTTATAGTTTCATGTCTTCCATTTAATTCTTTTATCCATTTTGAATTACTTTTTTATGTACCAAGAGCCCTGTTTCATTCTTCTGCATGTGGATCCAGTTTTTCCAGTACCATTTATTGAACAGGGCTTCTTTTTCCCAGTGCATGTTGTTGTCTGTTTTGACTAAAAGCAGTAGTTTGTACATAGATGGTTTTATTTCTGGGTTCCCTATTCTATTTCATTAGTTGATTTTTCTACTTTTATACCAGTACCATACTGTTTTGATTACTATAGCCTTATTGTATAATTTGAAGTCAGGTAATGTAATGCCTCCAGATTTGTTCATTTTGATTAAGATTGCTTTGGCTATTTGGGTTTAGAGGTTCCAAATGAAGGATAGCATTATTTTTTCTAAATCTGTGAAATATGACATTGGCATTTTAATAGAGATTACATCAAATCTACAAATCACTTTTGGCCATATGGGCATTTTAACAATGTTGATTCTAGCAATCCATGAGCACAGGAAATTTTTCCATTTGTTTGTTCAAGTATGATTTTTTTCACCAGTGTTTTATAGTACTCCTTGTAGAAATATTTTATATCCTTGGTTAGGTATATCTGTATTACTAGGCATTCTACTTTTTTAAGTAAATAGTAGCTATTTAATATTTACTATTTACTAAATAGTAAATAATAGCTATTTACCATATAGTAAATAGTAGCTATTTACTATTTAAATAGTAGCTATTTAAATCGTATTGAATGCTTGATTGACTATCATCTTGGCTTTTATTAGTATAAAGAAATGCTAGTGATTTGTGCACATTGATTTTGTAACCTGAGACTTTGCTGATTTATCAACTATAGGAGACTTTTGGTGGAGTCTTTAGGGTTTTCTAGATAGAAGAAGTTACCTTCGGCAAGAGGGGACAATTTGACCTCCTCTTTCCCTATTTGAAAGTGCCTTATCTCTTTCTCTTGTCTGATTGCTCTGGCTAGAACTTCTAATACTATATTGAAGTGGTGACAGTGAACCACTTTGTCTTGTTCTGGTTCTTAGAGGGATTGCTTTAAACTTTTCCCCCATTCATTATGATGTTGGCTAAGGATTGGTCATATATGACGCTTAATAATCTTGAGTTGTGTTCCTTCAATGCCTAGTTTGAAGAGGGTTTTTATCATGCAGTAATGCTGTATTTTATTGAATACTTTATCTGCCTCTATTGAGATTATACTATTTTTTTAAATTTCTGTTTATGTGGTGAATCACATTTTTGATTTGTGTATGTTGAACTATCCCTTGTATCCCTGTGAAAGGATACACTTGATCATGGAGAATTTTCTTTTTGATGTGCTGTTGAATTTGGTTTGCTAGTATTTTGTTGAGGATGTTTGCATCTATGTTCATAAGGAATATTGTTCTTCTTTTTCTGTTGTGTTCTTTTCAATTTTTTTTTTTTTTTTTTTTTTTTTTTTTTGCAGTTTTTGGCTGGGGCTACCTCTGGCACATGGGGCCGGTACCGCACTCCTTTGAGCCGCAAGTGCCTCCCTTTCTGTTGTGTTCTTTCCTGGCTTTGGAATCAAGTTGCTACTAGTTTCAAGAAGGATTAGGAAACATTCTTTCTTTCTCAATATTATGGAAGAAATTCTATAGGATGGGTACCAGTTCTTCTTTGTAGGTCTGGTAGAATCCGGTTGTGAATCTGTCTTGCTTAAAGTTTTTTTTGTTGGTGGATTTTTTATTATTACTTCTTCAATCTCACTGCTTATTATTGGTCTGTTCAGGATTTCTATTTATTCCTGATTCAGGCTCAGAAGGTTGTGTTATCTAAGAATTTCTCCAATTTCCCTGTGTTTTTCAGTTGGTGTACATAGAGATTTGGGTTGTGTTCATGGATGATATTTTGTATTTCTGTGCTATCAGTGGTAATGTCTTCTCTCCGACTGAGCTTCTGTTTGTTTAATCTAGCCAGAGGTTTAGCAATTTTGTTTATTTTTTCAAAGAAATGACCTTTTGTTTTGTTGATCCTTTGTATTGTTTGGGGGGGGGTTGTTGTAATTTTTGTTATTGTTTGTTTGTTTGTTTCCATTTAGTTTAGTTCTGCCCAATGCTTTGTTATTTTTTTTCTTTTCCAAGCTTTGGGTTTGGTTTGTTCTTTTTGTAGTTCCTGAAAGTGTTTCCCTAAGTTGTTAATATTTAATCATTCTATCTTTTTGATGTGAGCATTTAAGGCTATGAATTTTCCTCTCAACATTCCTTTTGTCCATAGATTTTAGATGTGTTGTGGTTCTTGTTCAGTTAGAACAATCCTTTGATTTCTGTCTTAATTTCTTCATTAACCCAAGCATCTTTCAGCAGCTGGTTCTTTAATTTCCATGATTTTGCATAGATTTGAGAGGTCTTGGAGTTGATTTTTGATATTATTTCACTGTGATCTGAGAAGATACATGGAATGATTTTGATTTTTCTGAATTTGTGGAGATTTTTTTTGTCAGCAAACACATGATCTGCCTTGAAAAATACCTCATGTGTTGATGAGAAGACTGTATATTCTGCAATTTTTTGGTAGAGTGTGCTGTTAGGTCTAAACAGTCCTGTTTAAGTCCAGCATTTCTTTTTCAATCTTCTGCTTCATTGATCTGTCCAGTTCTGTCAAGGGAATGTTCAAGTCTCTGAAAGTATGATGTTGCTGTTTATTTCTTCGCTTAGATGTAGTAGTATTTTCTTTATGAATCTTGGAGCTCCTTTGTTAGATGCTTCTGTATTTAGTATTGTTATATCTTCTTGCTGAATTGTTCCTTTTATCATTATATAATGGCTATTTCCATCTTTTTTACCATTGTCAATATAAAGTCTGTTTTATCTGATGTGAGCATAGCTATTTCCTATGCTTGCTATGCTGCTTGCTTTTGGTTTCCTTTCATAGGGAATTTTTTTTTTCCGTTTCTTCATTTTGAGCCTGTGAGTATCCTTGTGAGTTAGTTAGGTTTCTGGGAAACAGTGGTAACTTGGGGTGTGTTTTTTTATCCATTCATCCAGTCTGTATGTTTTAACGGACCATTAAGATTATATGTGTTCGATGTTAGTATTGATATGTGAAATACTGTTCCACTCATCATGTTCAATGATACCTAGTTGCTTTGTTTTCTCTCTTATGACACTGTTTTGTAAGGGTTGTGAGCTTTAACTTTCAGATGTTTTTACATTGGTGGGTATCAATTGTTCTTTTCTATGTATAGAGCATTTTTAAGCATTTCCTGTAGGGCAGGTCTAGTGATGGCAAATTTCCTTAGTGTTTGCTCATCTGGCAAAGACTTTATTTTTCCTTTGTTTATGACAGTTAGTTTTGCAGCACACAAAATTCTTGAACAGCGTTCTTCTATTTAAAAAGCCTAAAAATGGGACCTCAATCCCTCTTGAAAGGTCTCTAATGCAAGGTCTGCTTTTAGTTGGGTAGGTTTTCCTTTGTAAATAACTTGCTGCTTTCATTTCTCAACTTGTAGGATTTTCCCCTTCGCTTTGACTTTGGTCCAGCTGATGGTTATGTCTTGGCTATGTCCTATTTGATATGAATCTTCCAGGTGTTTGATGACCATCTTGTATCTGGATATCTAGACCTCTAGCCATATCAGGGAAGTTTTCCTCTGTTATTCTCTCAAATAGATTTTCCATGCTTATTGCTTTTTCCTCTACTCCTCTGGGATACCTATAATTCTTACATTCCCTTTGCATAAGCCCTTATTTCTCTTGTGATTGTTCATTATTCTTTGTTCTTTTTTCTGCATTTTTAACTGATTAGGTTGCTTTGAAATCCTTGTCTTCAAGCTCTGAAATTCTTTCTTCTGCTCAGTCTAGTCTGTTGTTAAAGCTTTCTGAAGTATTTGCAATTCCCTAAATGAGTCTTTCTTTTTTTTTAAGTTCTGTTATCTCTCTCTCTCTCTTTTTTTTTTTATTAAATCATAGCTGTGTACATTAATGCAATCATGGGGTACAAAGTGCTGGTTTCATATGCAATCTGAAATAGTTTCATCAAACTGGTTAACATAGCCTTCATGGCATTTTCTTAGTTATTGGTTGTGTTAAACACATTTATATTCTACATTTAGTAAGTTTCACCTGTACCCTTCTAAGATGCACTGTACGTGTGATCCCACTGATTACCCTCCCTCCATCCTCCCCACTTCCCTCCCCCCCCTTGCTTCTTTCCCCATATTCTTGTACTATAATTGGATTATAACCTTCATATGAAAGCTATAGATTATCTTCATATGTTATCTCTTTTTAAATGTAACCTGTCTCTAGTGAATTTTTCATTTGTGTTCTGAATCTTTTTTTATTTATTTGTTGGTTTGAGATGTTTTTCTACTATTTTAATTCCATTTCCTTTATTTGCTATTCATAATCTGAATTCCATACCTGTCATTTCAACAATTTCCTTTTGGGTGGGGCTCATTACTGGAGAGCCACTGCAATCCTTTGGGGATGGTGAGGCAGCCTGTTTTATTCTCATTGCTGGAGTTTTTATGCTGGTGCCTTCTCGTCTGTGTCCACATCTCTCAGCTAAAAAGATAGCAGATATGGTAGAGCTGTTCTCTTCTGCTGAGACGTCTGTTCCTCAGTGAGAATAGTGATGGGTCTCTACCTGGAGCCCACTCCAGAAGTGTGATCAGGCAGTAGAGGGATGGATGCACTGTGAGGCTTTCATGCTGCTGCTCTGCTGCTTCCCCCTGTTCCCTTGTGTTTGTCACTGGGCCACAGTTGGAGGGCCAGGCCCTGGTGCTAAGTACACATACGAGGTGGAGCTGGCCAGCAGGATGGAGTATGCATGAAGGATAGGGGAGGTACTGGGCAAAGTGTGCATGCATACAGGCCTGGACAGCTGAGGTGCCAGGAGCATGGGCAGGGCAAGGTCCACACAGGTTGTAATACAGAGCATAGCAGGAGCTCAGGGCATAGCAGCCCCACAGGTCAGTGGGGCATAGGCTGGAGTCGTCCCTGGCAAAGCAAGCTAGCAAGTCACAGTTCATGTGCAGGGTGGAGCGGCACCCCAGGACAAAAC
The DNA here is from genome assembly GCA_963574655.1 of Perodicticus potto. Taxonomy (NCBI): domain Eukaryota; kingdom Metazoa; phylum Chordata; class Mammalia; order Primates; family Lorisidae; genus Perodicticus; species Perodicticus potto. The sequence goes on along the minus strand of CAUYRH010165601.1, from coordinate 23,328 downwards.
AGACCTGCGGGGAAGGGGCCTGTTCAGAATGGAATAGCTCTGTAGGGCACAGCATTCCCGTGTGAGGGTCCGGGCAGGGATGTGAGAACAGGACAGGGTGATCATAGGGGACAGTTTCCAGGGCACCTGTGTAGGACAGTACAGGTCTGTGGCATGCAGACGGTCCAGATCCAAAGGTCATGACTGCAAGGGCTTTCATCCTAGGTGGGGCCTGGCAGCAGTGGGTGCCAAGGGCTATGAGAATGTGCTTTGCCTGGGTCCTGTGGGAAGTGCGGTTGAGCAGGATCACCCAGGCCACAGCAGCGGTGCCTGGCCCTTAGTCTCTTCTTGTGAGAGCCTGTTTCTGGTCATCAAGAGGACATTACTTTAATACATCATAGAGGGTCATAGATCAGCAGCCAGGTAGCCATCAAGAATTAAGAAGTCTAGGGCGGCACCTGTGGCTCATCGAGTAGGGCGCCGGCCCCATATACCGAAGGTGGCGGGCTCAAACCCGGCCTCAGCCAAACTGCAAAACAGAAAAATAGCCGGGCGTTGTGGCAGGCGCCTGTAGGCCCAGCTACTCAGGAGGCTGAGGCAAGAGAATCGCCTAAAGCCCAGGACTTGGTCGTTGCTGTGAGCTGTGTGATGCCATGGCACTCTACTGAGGGCAATAAAGTTAGACTCTGTCTCTACACACACACAAAAACAAAAAAACCACAAAGGATTAAGAAGTCTATAAATGCCTGCTGAGATGGAAAAGAGTGTATGAGATCCAGCCACACAAAGAGTCCATGTTCCTGTGGCCACTCACCCACACTTTTTTTTTTTTAATCAAGAAAATTGACAGATCTTTAACTACAAAACCAAGAAAAGAAGCCAAAAGAAATCAGCAAAATTATAAATGAAAGGTGAGTCATCATTAGGGACACAAAAGAACTTAAACAATTCTATGGGAATAGTATGAACAACTTGATGCCAACAAAGTAGATAATTTATGTGAAATAGTGGACAAAATCCTAAAAGACATACATCACCAAAACTGACTGAAGAAGAAATAGAAAGAATAGACCTATAATAAGGAAGGGAATTAAACTGATATTTAAAAATCTTCTCCAACAAAAAAAGCACAGTCCCAGATGGTCTCAATTATGAATTGCATCATTTATGTATTTGTTTTAAAAAAAATTCCTTCATTAAGCCTTTCTGAAAACAGAGAAGGGAACATTTCCCAACCTCTGATACTAATGCCAAAGACATTATAAGAATGTCTTCATGAATAGAGATATAGAAACTTTTGACAAAATATTAGCAAATTGAATCTTGAAACATGTGAAAGGATTATGTACTATGACCAAGTGGGATTTGTCCCATTAATGTAAGGTTGGTTTAACATTTGAAAATTAATTAATATAATATTTTTTTATTTTCTTACATGTGATTTTAGGCTTCTCAAGTTAAATAAATTGTAGATTTCTGTGTAGTGATGTTAGTTATCTGTATAACTCTATTGAAGTTATATGAGGTCTGACAATTAAGTTTGCCAGCTTGCCACCATGTGCTTATATCAGCAGCACTGTACAAATAGTTTGGTAAGGTGTCATAACCTTAGTATGTCAGTGTCTCACAGCTGTGTTCATGTTGACAGAGGGCAGTGTCTTGTTGAGTGGTCTTCATTATTGTCGCTGCATGTTTTTGTGTGCTATTGCAACAATGTTGGAGCTCAAATTAGAGCAACAAACAAACATTAAATTTCTTGTTAAAGTTGGCAAGAGTGGAAGTGAAAGCAGGGACATATTAGTCTAAGTTTAGGGGGATAATGCCATAAAGAAAACAGCAGTGTAAAGATGGATTAAACATTTTTCTTGTCTTTTTTTTTTTTTTTGAGACAGTCTCACTTTGTCTCTGTGGGGTCGAGTGCCATGACAGCATAGTTCACAGCAACCTCAAACTCCTGGGCCCAAGTGATCCTCAGCCTCCTGAGTAGCTGGGAGTACAGGGGCCCACCTTAATGCCCAATTAGTTTTTCTATTTTTAGTGGAGACGGGGTTCTTGCTCTTGCTCAGGCTGGTCTCAAACTCCTGAGCTCAGGAGATCACCCACCATGACCTCCCAGAGTGCTAGGATTATAGTTGTGAGTCATTGCACACAGAAGCCACCACAGCCAGCCAATTAAACATTTTTCTGAAGGGAGAGAAAGTATCACTGATGAAGACAGGTCAGGGTAGACAGTAACAAGTAGAATTGATTAAAAAAAATTGCAAAAGCTCATCAAATTGTGCATCAGAATCATTGGCTGACTGTGAGAAGCATAGCAGACCAACTCAACATCAGTAGTGAAAGAACTAGGAAAATCTTTACTGAAAATTTTAGCATGAGAAAGGCATGTGTAAAAATGGTCCTGAAAAGGCTCAAGTATGAACAAAAAAGCAAAGCAGAGTCAAAGTTTGCTGAGACCTTTTGGAGAAGCAAGGTGATATTTTGGGCCTTGTTATCTCTGGTGATGAAACATGAATGTACCAATATGACCCTGAAATAAAGAGTCAAATTGCACAATGGAAGTCAGCCTGTTCTCCATGACCAAAAATGTTCTGAGTTCAGATCAAGAGTCAAAACAATGTTGGTGAACTTTTGAGATATCAGAAGCATTTTTCATTATGAATTTGTACCAACTGGCCAGACAGTTAACTAAGTTTATTATTTGAAAGTGCTGAAAGAGCTGCATGAAAAAGACAAAATGACCTGAACTTTTCACCAACATCTCATGGCTCTTGCATCACAACAGAGCACCAGCTCACACAGCACTGTCTGTGAGGGAGTTCTTAGCCAGTAAACAAATAACTGTATTGGGACCTGGCCCCCAATAACTTTTTTCTTTACCCAGAGAAAAAGGAAACTTTAAAAGGAAGACATTTTGATTATATTCAGGACATCAAGGGCAGTACAAAAACAGCTCTCAAGAACATTCCAGAAAAAGAGTTCAAAAATTATTCTGAGGATGGACTAGGCATTGGCATCAGTGGATAGCTTCCCAAAGTGAGTTCTTCAAAAATGACCATGGTGGCTTGGTACCTATGCTCAGTAGTTAGGGCGCCAGCCACATGCACTAGGGTTGGTGGGTTTGAACCCAGCCCAAGCCTGCTATACAATGACAACAACAACAACAAAATAGCCAGGTGTTGTGATAGGTGCCTGTAGTCCCAGCTACTTGGGAGGCTGAGGCAAGATAATTGCTTAAGCCCAAGAATTTGAGGTTGCTCTGAGCTGTGATGCCACAGCACTCTACTGAGGGTGACATAGTGAGACTCTGTCTCAAAATTTTAAAAAAAGGGACTGTGGTGATATTTAGCAATGAGGTTGTGTAGCACTTTTCCTAGGATGAGATCACCAACTTAACTGACAGACCTTGTAGTCAACAATATTTCAGACTCTGAAAAGTGAAAAAATTGAAGATTACTTTGCCAGAGCAAAACAATCTCTTCCGATTCTACGACATCTATTTTCTCAAAGTTTCAATGTTTTCTTTTAACGGCTAATTTAAAAATACCTAATACTTAAAATATTGGATATGATTCTGGAACTGAACCCTTTTCTCTTCCTCTCTCTCTCATACTCTGTGTGTGTATATAGTGAGCAGTGAGAGTAAGGGCAGGGACTAGGTGAACAAAATTATCAGAATACTAAGATTGGCCAGGCGTGGTGACTCACACTTGTAATCCCACCACTTTGGGAGGCCAAGGTAGGAGGATCTCTTGAGGCCAGGAGACCAGACTGGGTAACATATCAGGACTCCATCTCTACAAATAAACAACTTTAAAAATTAGCAGAGCATGATGGCACTTTTAGTCTCAGCTACTTGAGGGGCTGAACTGAGAGAATTTCTTGAGCCCAGGAGTTTGAGGTTGCAATGAACTATGATAGTGCCAGTGCACTCCAACCTAGTCAACAGTGAGACCATGTTTGAAACAAAAGAAAAAAAATGCCAGGCTCACAGCTATAGCATTAATGTAGTCACACATTCCCTGCTGTTATCCAGTCCTTTACAGGGATTGGCCATTGGCTTTCAGGGAGAAATAGTAGCTTGACAGAAGCACTTGGGTAGAAAGATAACCAGAGCATGTATCCTCTTTAGTGGAAGGAAGCTTGTCACAAATCTCTTGGAGGTGGTGATGGGACATCAAGCAGGCAGGATGTCTGGGTTTCACGGAGTCCTTCCAGCTCTAGGACTCAAGGACCATGCATAACAATAACCCATGCTGAGGATAGCTTAGCTGAAAAGTTAGACACATTCAGTGGCAAGTTCAACAAACACTTCATCCAGATCAGTGTGATAGATGTACTGTAATCGGGAGAAAGACCAGAAAGAAGGCAGCAAAAACTATCACACAGGTCTCGTTCTCATGCATACACACTGCCTTTGGGGAGGCTGCTGGTTCTCACACTCAGTGGCCTCTCTGGGCAAGAGCCCCACAGGCCTCATTATTTCATTAATCTTTTCAATGCCTAATGGCATAGGTACAGTGGTATAGACTATTAGGTACGGTCTTGACAATGGGACAGGAGTGAATCCATTCAAGGTGGCATTTTATGGGAGGGCAGTGCCTTTGTGGGTTCTGGGAGATTTGTATCTGGCCAGGGTTCCTGCTTCTGTCTGGCCAGAGCCCTGTCTCTGGTGCTCACAGGTGGTCAGAGTTTGTCAGTCACTGAGAAGGGGCAGTTCTGCCTGATGAGGGACTTGCAATTTAGTAAATCTGTATCCAGCAGCTGCCTCAGAGCAGCAGCCGGAGAAGGGGCAGGTTCAAATGTGAATACTCACGTCAGTTCTAAACTCGTCAGTGGGCACAACAGGGCCATTCTCGCAGGAATGGGTGGCATTTGAAAGTGATTGCCCCCCAGTTTGACAGGGGTAAGATAAGGACACATTTATCTCATTTGCTTCTCCAGTGATCTTGCTTGTTAGCCGCGGGTTCTTAGTGCAATTTTAGTAAGAGTTACATACAACAGCCGCACCAATTTTAGGTGCACAATTTGAGTTTTGACAAATGTACCACCCCGGTCAAGATATAGACTATTTCCTCTCTCCTTAATGCTCTTCTGTGCCTGCCTGTCCCTGTTGTGTGTGTTAAGGCAGAACAACTGAAGAGATGGAGTGATTGGTAAATGGCAGTTTAATGGAAGCCTTTAATGGACTTAGACTTTTTTTCTCCCAGCTCATGAAAAGGGAATTTATTCTTGTCTAGAAAAACTGTTAAAACCCAGCAACAATAAACCTCAAAGAGTACGTTGGTGACAACTCTTCTGAGGCTTCTTTCCCCTTGTGAGTGTTACCTTATTGTTAGGCCAAAAGGTCCAGGAAAGGAGGACTGGCAGGATAGTCCACGGTTCATAAAAGACTTGCCCTGGCCAAAGCGGCGATGGGAGAGGGAACCCCAGACTCAGCACACTCGAGACAGCGTTTCGTGCCGAGGACTCCTGGGCAGCGTCATTCCGGAAATGAAGATCATCACCAAGGGAGAACAAAGATGCCAAATCCCAAAGAGACATGGGACTGGCTTATGCTTTGACATGCTAGAGACCAGAGAGGCTGGTGCGCTTCTCGGCTTCTCAGGGACGGCGTCCCAGCTCGAGCACGCTGCACTTGCCGTGATGACATAGAACAGAAAGATGAGAAGTGACATCATAACAGTATTGAGAAACAATGGGAAAGCTCTTTCTCTGCTTCACCACAGCCTTTGTTCAGCATTTTCTTCGAGGCTGTTTGCTCACAAAAAACCGCTGACCGCCGATACCTTATATGAATGCCAAAATACGATATTTATACGCTGTCATCCCTTTGGGAATGAGGGAGAGAGAGAATGTTGCTTGTTTTAAAATAAACCTCAATGTAGGGCAGGTGAGTGGCTAATTTATCCGCTTCTCTTTCACACGAAGGGAAAGCAGCCCGCCTCCCCACCTGACCTGAAGGCTTCCGGTGGCTCCCACACACATGGCTTTGCACTTGGCCTCGTGCCTTCTCTAACTGGCAGGTCGGCAGCCCTCAGGTTGATAGTGCAGAAGTGCTAAGTGCGTTTGATTGGTATCATTACCGGTCTCTAGTAATTGATTACTGTCCATGGTGAAATATTCAGGGCGAGCACACAGCCAATAGCAGTCACTTAATCCATCACGGCTGTTTGTTCCTCCTCTCCTGAGACCTACCAGCTGCATGCTGTCCGACCCACCAGGCAAATTGCCGATGGCTGCTTTGTGTGTACAATTTGCTGTGTATTTACTGTGTTTCCTGTGTTAACCAAAGCCACCAGCTTTAGGGAACACAGAAACGCAGGGGGGATTCTCGCTTTGCAATGTCAAGATCACTCTCCGGTTCACCTCTTCGGCCTCCTTTTGCATAGAGATTTGTGATTCACTGGCATTGGTTTCTATTGCTCAAAAAAAAAAAAAAAGTATGGCGTGGTGGTTATATTAGGAATATTAATTGTAAGACTTGAGATAGGTTGATTGGAATAAGATCCTGGAGGGTTGTTTGTAATGCAGATTTTTTAGAAACAAGAAGTGGGAGAATAATGAATAACAACCAGAACTAATCAGTTTTGTGCGTGTGTGCATGAGTGTGTGTTTAATCCAGTGATAATGACTTAAAGTAGTTATAAAAAGAAGTAGAAATTGAGTGGCTACACCATTTCCCCGGCTTTCTTCCAAGATGTTTTATCCTTGGATCTTGGCACATACGCCTGTCCATGATGAACGCTAAGGAACTTTGATACTCAACCCAGGCAGGAACACAATGGTCGTGGGGGGGGGGAGGGGAGACAGCTGAGAGGAGAATAAATGACTGTCGCATTTGATAGCACCCTTTTTTTTTTTTATTAAATCATAGCTGTGTACATTAATGCAGTTATGGGGTACAATGTTCTGGTTTTGTAAACAATTTGAAATACTTTCATGAAACTGGTTAACATAGCCTTCACTGCGTTGATAGCACTCTTATGACAAGGGAAGGTGCTGTGTGTGGCCAAACTCAGAAGAAATAGTTTTATTTGTCTGTCTCTGGGAAAAAGAGCCACGGATAGTAAAAAATCACATATTGTGGTCTGCTCCTCTGCTCCATCCTGGCCCTGCTTTCTGTAGGGCTGGAAGAAACAACATGAGGAAGGGTAGGTATTTGCTGAAGAGGGGGCTGCTAGGTCTGCCAGGGAAATGAGGTTGAAGAGGGCATGAGCAGGTGTCACCTCACAGGCTGCAAGGAGATCTCATCTATGTTCATAGCCACTTGTTAAGAGCTTGCGCTCCAAAATTTATTTAAAGAAATTGCTAGCTGGGAGTGGTGGCTTACACTTGAGAGGCCAACGCAGGTGGATTGCTTGAGCTCAGGAGTGCAAGACCAGCCTGAGTAAGAGCGAGACAATCTCTACTAAAAATAGAAAAATTGGCTGGGCATCATAGGAGGTGCCTGTAGTCCCAGCTACTTGGAAAACTGAAGCAAGAGGATCACTTGAGCCTAAGAGTTTGAGGTTGCTGTGAACTATGATACCAAGGCACTCTACCCAGGGTGACAGAGTGAGACTTTGTCTCAAACAAAAAAAAAAAAAAATTGCTGCAAGGGTCTCAGTGGAGATCTATGTTGCCTCTTGTGGTGTGGTTTGTTTAATCTCTCCCTGGTATTTGTGACACACAGAAGATTTCTGGCTAATTCTCCGCAAGCCGGGGCAGAGACAGTCACGTGTGCCCTGTCTCTGAGGAGGTTTTCTGGGCATCTCCCCACACACAGCAGTTTCTAGACACAGAATCTTAATCCGTGTATGTGCATTGGGGCCTCTTAGCTAGAGGGCAGACAGCCGGTTTAAGGGATTCCCAAGTTAGTTGGGCATATTTCATCGTTGATCACCGTCTATTTTAGCCTAAATAAATTAAGCACATCTACAGGCACTGAACTTTTACTGTGTGTGGTGCAGCTTCAGTCGCTGAGCAGAGTATTGGCTTGTCCTGAGGATCGGCTCATTCTCCTCCTTCTTGTCCAGCATGTGATACACTTTATGATTTGAGGATATTGAAGACGGGAGCTTCCTTCCTTCAGGCTCTGCCCCAAGGTCATCGTGATGCTCCTACCCTCACTCCTGAGTCCCTGGGGAATTAAGAACTAAACTAGCGACCTGTTAGAAACATGAGCTTTCTTGCTGGAAACTGCTAGACCTAGTCGGCGCTAAGCTTATAGCTGTCACTTTTTAGGAACCTTTAAAAACTCTGTCCGTTGAGCCTGATAACTTGCAGAGATTGTCTTTGTGGATGTCTTACTATGTTAAAGAAAAGCTAACTTTTGGTGTATAGAAAAATATAATCCGGTGGTGTTTCCATGTCGTAATGAATGTCCTCTAATCACACCCGCCAGAATCTATATTTGCCATATTAAATTGCAGAAAGCTGCAGCAGCTGTCTTGTTCTGTGTTTGCTATTCCATTTAGACCATCTGGGATGGTTAGACTTACATGTCAACTTGATGGAGCTATACAACTCTGCTATTTAATCAAACGCTAATCTAGGTGGTACTGGGAAGGTATTTTATAAACGTGGTTAACATCTCCAACCAGTTCACTTTATTACCCTGGAAAATCTGAGCAGGCCCCATCTAATCAGCTGATGGCCTTAAGAGCAAAAACTGAAGAAATTCTATCTCAAGACTGCAGCATAAAATCCTGCCTGAGTTTCCAGCCTGCTGGCCTGCCCTACAAATTCCAGACTTGCCAGCCCCCACAATCACGCGAGCCAATTCCTTAAAATAAATCTCACATTGGTTCTGTTTCTTTAGAGAACTCTGATACTCTAACTGGTGTATCTGAAAGAGCAGGAGCAAACTATTTATCCTTGTCCTGTGATCCTCTTTGGGGGCATTTTGCTGCAATAAATAAATGCCTAATCATGTTAGGAAATTAGGTATGTTGATTTTTTTCATACTAAGCAAGAGGAACCCTGAAATTGGTATTCGTGCTTTTTAAGATGTGAAGAAATCTCCTGGTTACTCCCCTGTTCACCTTGGTTACTGTCTTTTTCTTTCCACCCCAGCTCTGTCACTGTGTTTGGTGATATCACCATCTGTCTATTTTCATGGCTTTGTGGCTCCTTGATCTCCTCACTTGCCATGTATTTTCTTTAACCCCACATGAACCATCTATTCTGCAGACCACATCCTTGACCTATTACCAGCAATAACTAATCTGACTTTTTTTTTTAAGGCAAGCATGAAATAAAGTTTATTGAGGAAGAGAAAGATAGGATTACAGAATAAGAAAGTTTACAAAGCAAGGTAGGTTTGGCATACACAGTGAATGGGCCGCCTTTGCCAGGGCAAGTAGGCAAAGAGGCCTGATCTTACTTTCAAACACCCTACTATCCGACTACCACCGCCTGTTCCCCGGATCCTACTTCTTGAGTTCATCATAACTCATCCTGTCTGCTGACCCTTCTATGTTTATGTGATACATTGCTTCTCCGTGTCCTTACCTCCCTCCCAAACCAACTTAGATATCAGTGTATGTTGCTGTAATTTCATCTTTACGTCTACCCGTTACTTTTTTTCTTATTGTCTCCTCCATTAAACTTGCCTGACAAAGCCTGAGCCCTAGTTCTCTCTCCAACTGCCTTGTGCCTGCCTCCATGCAGCTGGACATCACTGGAGAAACACATGGTTGTGTTGACCATTCCCTCTGGAAATTCTAAACCACAGATTCCCAAGTGGCACTCCACTGCCTTACACACTTATGCTATCTTCCCTGGTGTGTTTGATTTTTCACTTTCTAAATGATATTTCACACCTTCTTATAATACTGTCTTCCATGTTACAAAATCTAATACAGGTCGATCACCCCAAATTTGAAAATCCAAAATCCAAAATGCTCCAAAATCTGAAACTTTTGGAAAAGTGATGACATGACACTCAAAGGAAGTGCTCATTGGAGCATTTTGGATTTGGGAATTTTTGGATTTGGGATGGTCAGTTCCAGCAAGTATGATGCAAAATATTCCAAAATCCAAAAAATCCCAAATCCATAACACTTCTGGTCCCAAGCATTTTGGTTAAGAGACACTCAACCTGTATTCATTCTTCTGTACTTACTTTTCACTCAGCAGCCTTCCACCTGTTGACCATTATCTCTCTTTTGTACATTAGTGTTCAAGTTGGTGTGAAAGGTTACTGTGCTATATGATCGTATTTTTATGACATTCTGTAAAAGGAAAAGCTAGAGAGATAGTAAACAGATCAGTGGTTGCTAGGGATTTAGGAGGAAAGGAAGGGTTGTTGACTGAATAGGTGGAACATAGGGTGTTTTTGTTTGTTTGTTTTTAGGGGTGGTGAGAACTATTGTGTATAATACTAAGATGGTGAATACATGACATTACATTTGTCAAAACCCATGGAATTTTACAGCACAAAGAGTGTACTTTAACGCATGCGAATTAAAAAAAAAAAGAAAAGAAAACATTTAAGAAGTCAGAGGTTTCCGAGAAGGAAAGCAGATTGTGACAAAGAGTCTAACTACCAAAAATACAACCTCACTAAACGGATGGGAGGATAAAGGTGCTGCCCCACATAGCTTTGGAAATTAGCAGAGATTTCAAAACTAAAGGCAAAGGCAGCTGTATGTAAGCACTGTATTCTAATTGATAGGTTTTCTTTCCTAAGGGAAGTGTGGGTTAACAACTCTGAAAGCATTCTAACACATAGTGGAATTGAAGGATTAACAGAGGATAGAAGCTGGGAGGCAGGTGTCTCACTGCTGCAGTGGGGGCGGGGGAGTGACAGTGAAGCAAGTGGAGAAGACTAGAAGGAACCATGTGGTGATGGGTTTGTGTTGAGGACAGCAGTACGAACTCATGTTGAGTTTGACATAGATCCTGATGGAGACGTATATAAACATTTACAGATGGGTGTATGTACACAGGTTACTACACGTACATGCGTATATTCTCTTGCTCTGTCACTTGGGAGGCCTACAAATGGCACCCCAGCAAGAATAAGCACATGTAGAACTCAAATCTCAGTTTTTAATGTCATTGTCTAGTAAAAGGAACCATTCATTCTTGAAGAAGTAGAGCTAATTGTAGAGCTGGGGCATGAAATATGGAAGATGAGCCTGAAGAATCTAAAATATAATGTCCAAAAATAATATCCAAAAACCCCATAATAATAAGGGTGCATCAAACCATGTACCCATTGATCAGAGCTGAACAAATAGCAAATAAATAAAGTAGTATTGGATTATAACCCAGAGTATAAAGTAAACATTCTTGAATCCATGCTGGACTAGTAAACAAATAAATAAGTGAGGAGAAAGATATTACACAGAAGGACCTACTAATTCTTTTTTATTTGTTTGTTTTGTTTGGAGATCAGTGTCTCACTTTATCACCCGGGTAAAGTGTTATAGCATCATAGCTCACAGCAACCTCAAACTCTTGGGCTCAAATGATCCTCTTGCCTCAGCTTCCTGAGTAGCTGGGGCTACAGGCGCCCACCACAATGCCTGGCTAGTTTTTCTATTTTTAGTAGAGTTGGGGGTCTCACCCTTGCTCAGGCTGGTCTCATACTCCTGAGTTGAAGCATTCCACCTGCCTCAGCCTGACATAGTGCTGAGATTACAGGCGTGAGCCTCCGCACCCAGCCCCAACTAATTCTTGTAGATACTTCACCATTGAGGGGGTGAAGCACACTTCCCCCCTCCTTAAATATGATCTGCACATAGTGACTTCCTTCTGAAGGGTACAGTAGCAAAGGGAGGAAAGGGAGTAACTTTACAGTGAGGAAAAATGGCAAATATTAGCTCAGCCAGATGATGAAGCTTCACACCAGCAGTGGCAAGTCCTACGGATACGGTGCACCCTTGATTTGACGTGATGAGAAAGGCACTTTATTTTTCTGGTCTCCCTCCTGAAAATCCAAAACACCAGTCTAGCCATGAGAAGAACATCAGATAATCCCACCTGAGCGACATTCTACGAGCTGGTTGGTCCTCTCCAAACTGGTTGTCTAAAGCAAGGAAAGCCCGAGCAACTGTCAGAGCCACGAGGAGGGGCCGAGGAAACACAAGGACTGATGCAGTGTGGTGTATTGCATGCTGAAACCGAGCAAGGCACGAGGAAAAAACGAAGGAAATCTGATTAAAGTATGGATTTTAGTTAATAATAATGTGTCAGTTTTGGCTCATTAGTTGTGAAAAATATATCATCGGTCACTACAAAAGTCTTGAGACAGACTATGTTAAACTTTTGTTTTGTTTTGGTTTTTGTTTGTTTGTTTTTTGGAGACAGACTATGTTATTTTCCATTATTTCACTTCCAAGAAACAGTCCAACAGCATCCTTTCTGATTCACCTGTGCAAGTTTCCACTTGCTCAGCTTATTGATGTTGCTGGGAGGGCTTCATTTGCTGCCATCTGCATGGATTTTATGTTTCTTAATTTTTGTGTATCTCAAAACTTTCACAATGACCCACACTATAAGTCATTAATAATAGGAGATACTGGGTATAGGGATTATGGGAATTTTCTGTATTAATTTTGCAACTTTACTGTAAATCTGAAAATATTTATCATAGGCTGACCTGTTTTGTCCTCTTTGTGTCCACAATATTTGTTTTTTGAAGTCCCAACCCCTAGTTCTTGAAAATGTAACCATATTTTTAGATAAGATCTTTGAAGAGGCTGTAAGAGTGGGGCCCTGATCTAATGTGACTGGTGTCCTTAAAGGAAAAGGATTGTGTGTGTGCCCAGAAAGGTGTGATGTGGAGAGGCAGTAAGAGGGTGGCCCTCTGGGAGGAGAGGAGGGAGGGCTCAGAAGAACCCAAACCTGCCAACACCTTGATCTTGGACTTCCAGACTCCAGAACTGTGAGAAGATAAATGCTGTTGTCTAAGTCACCCAGTCCGTGGTATTTTATTATGGCTGAACACGTGTCATTCAGACCTCCGCTCAAAGTCACATGGATGGGGGCTTTCCCAGACCACACAATTCTCCCTTTATCACACAACCCTGTTTTACTCTCTGCGTTAGGCTTGCCACCAACAGTGAATTTTTTTTATCTGTTTATTCATTTATGGCCTTTCTGCAGCAGAATATGAGCTCCTTGAGAGGAGAAACCTGAGCTGTCTTGTTCACTACTGGTTCCGTAGCACCAAATACCATGATCAGTGCTGACCACATAGCAGATACTTGGTGAATGTTCACTGAATGGATAATGACTCCCCCAAGAATCTGGCACTCTGGATGTGGACTACTTATTCACTTTTATCATTACACTAAATGTACCTCTGTGAGTCTTTCTAAATTACCGGGATCTGAAGGGTGGCCAGTCTCTAAATTGTTAGATTTTTGCTATGTTGAAAACTTATTTAAGAAGTGAATCAGCCTAGGTCATAACCAGGAATGGAGGCCGGGGGTTCTGTCTCAGCCAGAAGCTCTCTCCAAGCCTCAGAGATGGGGACAAACATCAAGTCAAAATAAAGCTACGGTGAAGGCCAGAGAAGGTGAATACGCAGGGGGTGGGGGGTGGAGGGGTCTCTCTCAAGGATCAGGGTGGAGGGTGGCTTCGAACCTGCAGAGTGGACACAGTCCTTGGTATATGTGGGTATAGAGGTCTCAAAGCCAAGAATGCCCTTCCAAGTGAGGGGAGTGATCCCGCCAGCTGGGCTCTAGCCCTAGGATAGAGGGGCTGGTCAGAAGCAGGACTTCAACAGCTAGCCAGGGGTCAGGGCCGGGATCAGCTTCTGCGGGATACTAAAAGAGTAGGTGAGGGACCATTTGCCAGAAGCTCTGTGGCAGGCCAGCCAGCAGATAGTAGCATGGTCCAGGGAGACCAGAGTTCAATGCTCAGCCAGGCCGAGGTTGTGTCCATGCTACGGACCCTGGGTGGGGCATTGGGATATTCCCACTTACTACTGGTGGTTGTTCCTGAGAACTACTGTCTTAGTCTTTTCCTAATGCCAAATAAAATTTCCTAACACCAAAACTAAATATCCAAGACCAGGTAATTTATAAAGAACAGAAATGCATTCTCACAGTTCTGGAGGCTGGAAAGTCTAAGATCAAGACCCCAGCAGGTTCAGATGTCTGTTGAGGGCTGCTCTCTGCTTCCCAGATGGTGCCTTGATGTCACATCCTCTGGAGGGAAAAAACTGCTGCATCCTCACGTGGCAGAAAAGCAGATCAAGCTAACTGAATGCTGCAGGGAGGCCTCCTTATTAGCACCTTCATCCATTAAAGAGGGAGAATCCCTTATGACCACTTAGAGGTCTCACCTCTTAATACCATCGCATTGGCCACACCTGAAGTTCGGAGGAGCTGAATTCAAACCACAGCCACCGCTCTCCCAGCTGTTAGGGCCTGGGCCTCGGGAGAACAAAGGCAGCAACTAGGGAGCAGCGTTGTGGGTAAGATGGAAGGGGCTCAGCAGAGGCAGACAGGAGGGGGGAGTGGTGGTCCCTGCAGAGGGGTGGATTGAGGAGCTCTGTCCCTAACCACTTTTGAATGAGTGTCATGATGGAGCAATCTGCCCGACCAGTCTAGACTCATTTACAGCATGTTGGGGAAAAAGGCAACTTAGATCAAAATGTTTCAAAATTTTCTTTACAGACTCTGTGATCTTAAGTCATTCCAATCCTTAGTTCTCTCACCCTTAAAATGGGAGTAAAAATACCTCCCCTGCAGGGTTATTGAGACAACGTAGAAATAACACCTAATACAGAGCCAGACATATACAGCACACCTAATAAACAGTGGCTGGTATTGTGACTTACTAATACCGCATGGGAAGGTTTGTGGCTTATATTTCATCACTTTCTCTAAAAGCAACTAGTTCTAAAGCCCTTTGAATGTAAAGGAGGATTTGTACGTGTCTCCATGCCACCTGGAAATGGAGAAGTGGTAAATCCACTTCCTGCTTGGTAGCCAGTTCTGCGGACAGCCAGGACGGCAGGCTGACTGGCAAGGTCTCAGAGGGGATGACATTCAGAAGAGGGCCAATGGGGGCTACCACGACAGAATAGGAATAGGGAACCAGATCGAAGCCCCTGGGGGAAATGAGTGCTGTGGGCTCCCAGCGTCCCCACGGCGTGTTCCCTTCTTTCTTCTGATGCAGTTGGTGCTGGGAAGTCTGCCAAGGCGGCGGGAGGTGTAGTGAGGGTGCGGCTTCCCTCTCCTAAGAGGAGAAAGCACAGAAGCCATCCTATTCCACTGGTTCTTGAAGCATTTCTAGATCTTTATTTTTGTAGGACTTTCCTTGCAGGGAGAAGTGGCACTTGAGACTCACTTGCCACCTGTTGAGGCCATTCTCTGCTCACTCTAACCCGTCTCCTGGAGAAGCCTGGCTGACGATGGCGGGGCCTTTGCTGGGTCTGCAGCCAGAGCTGGTGCCGACTCCTTCTGCTTGAGGCTTGTCACTCCTAGGGGTAGGAAGCCCAGTAGGCCATAGATCTTCCCATTAGATCATTGCCTTTAAGGCTGAAATCAAGAGGGAGACTTTGGTCTAAGGCAACAGTTCTCAATCTCTGGGTCACAACCCACAGGAACTGTACAAAAGGGCCGCAGCATTAGGAAGGTTGAGAACCACTGGTCTAAGGTCTTCTTCGTGATCTTTTTGGGCTCAATTTTTCTTTTTTCTATTTCAAATTAACAGGAGGGTACAAATGTTTAGGTTACATTGTTTTCGATTCTAAGGTAAAGTTCAAGGCTCCATTTTCCATACCGACTTCGGATTCAGATAGAAGGAGCACAGAGCTGAGGAATGGGGCGAGTTCTAATCCTCGCTCTGAAACTGAGCAGCCCTGGGCCTGGAGCCGGGTGTGTGGCCCTCACTCTGTGTTGCTTCTTTTCCCAGTGGGAAAATGACAGGGTCGGTCGTGGTGATGTCTGTGGTCCCTTTGGTATTCCCTGCCTCTGTGATGAATTTCCCTGAATTCCTGTGTAGGGACAGAAGAGAGCATAGAGCATCCTTTTCATTCTTATCTGAAGAGTGAATCTAAATGTTCCTAATTAGCATTACCAATTTGGGCAGAATATTCCAAAGCAAGGTCTGATTGCATTTTTAAACAATGCAATTTGCAGGGCCCCACTCTCCTCCTCCTTAGTCTTATGAGAAGGACACACTTGGACTAAAAAGGTTATTACTTTATCATAATTTGGGGATCTCTATCAGACATGATTCAGGGCAGAGTTTCTCACCCTCTAGACGATCCTCTGTGGCAGGGGCTGTCCTATTACCACAGGATATTTAGTCGCGTCCCTAATAGTGTAGTCCATTCAGGCTGCTCTAACAAAATATCATCAACTGGGTAGTTTACAAACAACAGAAGTTTATTTCTTGCAGTTTTGGAGTCTGGAACATCCAAGATCAAGATCAATATTCAGTGTCTGGTGAGGGCCTGTTTCCTGGTTCGTAGATGCTGCCTTCTCTCTGTGTCCTCACCTGGGGAAGGGGACGAGGCAGCTCCCTGGGACCTCTTTTACAAGGGCATAAATTCCAGTCAGGAGGGCTCTGTCACTTTCCAACACGTGGTATCGCCCCATTGATGATTAGTTTTAAGCACATGAATTTTGAGGGTTACAAACATTTAGACCACAGCACCTGCCCTCTGCTTACTAGAGGTAACACTCCCCCTCCCCACGTTTATGACAATTAAAATATTTCCAGACATTGCCAAATGGGCCCTGGGGATGAGAGTTCAAAATCACATCTAGTTGAAAACCACTAATTTAGGGCTAATTTAGGGTATGTATTTAAGAGTCAGAAAGATAAATATAGAAGCAAAGTTCAGCAAATGGCTGCCTCTTTTTAAAGAGGTAATAATAAAATTAGAATTTGAAGAAATGTAGGACTCTCTTTTAGAGCTCATTGTTGTACACAGATACCATCCACATATAGCTTCTCAACTATACTTGAGATTTCCTCGAATAGTCAGGAAAGACGACCATATGCCTTTTTTTTCTCCTGAAGATACTGCATGTGATTCCAAATAATACTGAGTGACTGGATGTTAAGGTACCATCTTTTCATAACTTCTCAAGAAATGTATGAGTAAGATATTGGCCTTACATATACAGTATTTTCTTGATAGGGCACTAGTAAAGTCTTAACATCGGCACCGACTGTTAAAGACTGTTTCGCAAACCCTCTTTGTTTTTTTTTTCCATTTCCAACATGTTCATTACACCGAGGCTGATGTTAGAAAGATTTCCTGTCATCTGCACTGATTACTATATTGGGAGAGGAGAAAACATAATGAAGAGAAGAAGGGGGAAAAAAATAAAAGAAAAACAGAAGAACAGGATCTGTCTTTATTCTATTTTGTGTTCCTGTAAGCTGATAGAGAACAAATTGTGAAATGTGTAAGGCTTTGCTTGGCCATTCAGGCTGAAGTTGCCTTAAAAGGAAAGCGTGACATGCTATACATTTTCCACTTCCTTATTTTTTGGTTTCCCTTGAGCCATCTTCAGAAATGTAAGCGGGAAGAAAATAGCAATCAATTATGTTTAGATACAACTGAAGTTAAATCTGACCGATACTTGTTTATAAAACTATGATTCATTTTATTTTCAGTGCATTTTCTGTTCCTCTTTTGCGTTTGCGCATTCTCCTAACTCCCATGGTGAACATCTTTCCTTTAATTCAGGCCTGAGGCTCGGCGCCTGTGGCTCAGCAGCTAGGGTGCCAGCTATATACACCGCAGCTGGCGGGTTCGAATCCAACCCGGGCCTGCCAAACAACAATGACAACTACAACCAAAAAATAGCCAGGCATTGTGGCAGATGCCTGTAGTCCCAGCTACTCTGGAGGTTGAGGGAAGAGAATCACTTAAGCTCAAGAGTTTGAGGTTGCTGTGAGCTATGATGCCACGGTACTCTACCCAGGGTGACAGCTGGAGACTCTGTCTCAAAAAAAAAAAAAATTAATAAATAAAAATCCAGGCCTGAATATTGAATAAGTTAACAGCCTCTTTTAGTAATTAGGTTATTGCTTCTTTATTTTCTCCCCCACCCCTACCCAGCAGGAATGGTTGGTACTTCTTGAGGTGGTCTCTCCTAGTTAGTCCTTTTTTCCTCTGCCCACTGCTTTCCCTTAGTTCTAACTTTCATAACCTTACACACGGTAACCTGTAAGCTCTCTCCCTTGCAGTTCAGCCTGTGAGCTTCAGTGGCCCCACACCTTTTCATCATATTCATGCCCATGGTTCCTGGGCTCCTATTCTGTGCCAGACACCATTCTAGGCTCCGGAACTACCACAGTGAATGAAGCAAAGCTCCCTGCCCTCCTGGCATTTATATTCCCCCAGTTGATAGGGGGCAACTGATGGAGACAGACATTTTACAAAATAAACAAATTGTAGAGTGTAGTAGAACATGGTAGATGTTACAGAAAAAGCAAAGCAGGTGGGCCGGGCACAGTGGTTCACGTCTGTAATCCCAGCACTCTGAGAGGCCAAGGTGGGTGGACTGCCTGAGCTCACAGGTTCAAGACCAGCCTGAGCAAGATCGAGACCTTATTTCTAAAAATAGGGTGTTGTGGCAGGCACCTGTAGTCCCAACTACTCAGGAGGCTGAGGCAAGGGAATTGCTTGAGCCCAAGAGTTGGAGGTTGCTATGAGCTATGATGCCACGACACTCTAAAAAGGGTGACAAAGTGAGACTCTGTCTCCAAAAAGAAAAAAAAAAAAAGAAAGAAAGAAAAGAAAAAGTAAAGCAGGGAAGGGAGAGGGGAAGGCATTTGCAAGAGGGGTGTAAAAGGAGAGGGTGGCCTGTGATTTTACGTTTGGCAATATGGAGGACTTCACAAGGAAAGTGACAGTTGAGCAAATATGGGAAGGAGTAGCCAGATGTGAAGATACCTGGCGAAAGAGCAGTCCGAGCAGAGAAGAAGCACGTGCAAAAATTAGAGTTTGAGGAACAGGAGGTTGGTGTGGGAGAGAAGCCAGGAGGAGGGGTGAGAGTTAATGGGGAGGGAGGAGCCAGTGATACAGAGCATTGCAGGCCATTGCAAGGGCTTGGCTTTTATCTGCAAGAGGGGAGGCTGCTGGGCGGTTTGAGAAGGGAGTGGTGTGATCTGACTTACAGGTTAATAGGATCATGTCGCCAAGCTTTCATATCCCTTCCCGTTTTCACCCACCACTTGAAAACATATAATCCCTTTATCCACAGAGACAAATACAAGCCTCTCATCTTCCCTACTCCTATTTAAGAACTTTACTACCCTGCACATTCTCAGTGAACAGTGATCCCCCACCCGCTCCAAATTCTTCAAGTCCAAGATGAAGTTTCTTTTTCCAGAAAACTTTTGCCACCCCCAAATTATCTCTCGCCTTTGACCTCCTTTTCTATTGATTATTACTGATTATTTAAAGGGTGGATTTGGACTTGACTGGATACTGTCTTGCATTGTTTTCTAAGCAGGCCTCATAAATATGATATCAAAAGTTTAAAGAATTTGAGATTAGAGAAGCCTCAAGAATCATTCATTCTGACTCCTTCATTTTACAAATAAGGAAACTTGGCAAAATTTAGGACATCATGCAGGTTTACTCAGCTAGTTGTTTAAAGGGTATACAGCCTTTCTCGCTGAAACTGTAAGTTCATTAAGGGATGATGCGTGCCTTATACTTCTGTAAAACCTCCTATAATAGTACTTAACATAGTACTTCTATAACAGGTGCTTATTAAGTTCAATTAAATGTGAAAGTAAATTGATTTCTTGATTGGTTTGTTTGTTTTTAAAGGAACATTATAGGCCGTTAAGTCATCAACTGTATCTTGAATTCATACATATTCTATAGGTCCAAAGCTGTGTAACGTACATGTATGTGATTTTAGAGATTGGTTTGTGAATGTGGTTAGATGGGAAAATGAAGAATCTTACCTTTCTTGGAGGTTTTTTTTCTGATGAAATGATAAAAGGTAATTCTATAATCTCTGCATGACACAGCTGTTTTTGTTGGTTCAGCAAGACTTATCAAAGCACTTTGGATTGAAAACAAATGGTTTTTACCATTCTTTGTCCCCAAGGGAAAGACAATCATGGCAGAATCCCATCCTCCAAGATGTTGTGTTGTGTTGTATGTTGTGTTGAGCGTTAGTAATTTCGATTGCAGGTGTGAACTTGTGGTGTTCATAGATGTTGATGGTCTATCAGGACTATTACAGGAGACTTTATTTATCCTGTGACCCAGCAATGTGCTGACTGGGGTCTGACTTGAAAATATAACTGCATGAGTGGGAGATGTCCAGGCTCTGTTCCAGTAATAATTGTTCCTGGAACAAAGTGGTTTCCAAGAGTCGGTAGCCCAGAACACAGATTCATTACACTTAACCTTTGCGATTTAGACCTGCCTAAACAAATCAACAATGACTTTCCAGTGTTTTAACATTTGCCAATAAATTCAGCACTGTTTTGGCCTGGATGTAACCAAAACACTGAATAAGGTGTAGAAAGTGAGCCGAGCCATCCATTTCTATTCATGCGCTGAGGCCTAAAGAAGGCCCCTGAGGTTTGAGGTGACTTGTTGAAGGAAATCCTGCTGGTTTGGGAGAACTCTTTTTTAAAAAAAATCTAGTATTAGTGACCCATATTCTGGCCTTATAAACTAGGTCAGTCAACTTAATTGGCCATTGCATGATTACAGTAATGCTAAGAAGAGTGAAATACTGAATGAGCCAAGTAGCTTGGTACATGGCCACACACTAGACTCTTTTTCTAACTACCCATCTAACAGATGAATATCAGTGGTCACAAATCCAGGATAAAATGTAAATGGCTGACTGAACTCACCAAAACCATAGTCCTATTGATAGGGAATCCAGGATATATTCATCTGGAACAGAAAAATGAAATATCTGGTATTTTTGGTGCATATTCTAGGTAAACTAGTTTCTGTCATATTTTATTGTGTATTCATGTATCTCTGCATAATTCTCTAAATAATTTAAATGTGTGTTGTTCCTTTAGAGTTGTCAAAACTTCATATATTTATTTGAATACTTAAGCTACAGACAATTACTCTTTAAAATTTTTCTTCACTATTCACACTGTAAAAAAAATTTTGTTCAAGTATTTACATAAAATAAAATTCACTGATTTCTAGTGTATACTTCTGTGACTTTAGATAAGTGTATAAATTTGTGTAAGCACCAACATGTGAACATTTCTATCTTCCCCCCAAGTTCCCACATTTTAGCACATTTTTTACTATTACTGTTATTTGGTGGCAACTGTTTTAGTGGACTTCACTTTTGTAGAAAGTGAAAAGGCAGAAGCAGCCAGGTCTAGTGGCTGAGGTGGTTTGATGATCACAAGGGGTGATATATCCTTGGGTCAAAACCAAAATGCAACTATAAAATGATGGCAGCTGCTTTCTGATGAGGATTGTGAACTGGTTTTACTGGTCCTTTCAAAGTTGAGCTTTAAAAACTTTTGAGCAGTGGACTGGATAGATAGTAGAACCTCTGTAAGTTGACAGTCCTAGAGACTGTAATTAACTGGTCAACATACAAAGGTGGTCAACATAAGGACCTAGGTCTACTGTACTGATATGTACATGTGGTGCCGGTCTGGTCTGTGAACATTAGGTCAACTTAAAGATGTGGTCAATATAGGGAGGGGTCAACTATGGAGGTTCTACTGTATTTTTGTAATAAACCTTAGTATCGTCTCCCAACTGCAAAGGACATTTATTTGGTTCTTTAATAGATACAGGTATTTGCAAATTTAATATTCTTTCTATTTAAAGGAATCCCAAAAGTGTGAGATAGAAAGAAATTTGCAGTTTTGCCAAGGTATACATTTGAATCTTGAATTTACAAGCTGCAGTGGGTTATGAGAGTAAGTGAGTTCACTTTGTGAGGGAGCCAAGCCTACTGCTGCTCATCCCAAGCTCTCATTATTTAAGTAATTCCAAGTAATTTCATAGTATGATTAAAAAAAAAAGTAGCATCTTCATAAGAAATGGCTCCCCTAAGAAAATCAAGTGCTAGAATTAGAGATGGAAATGAAGAAGACGCAGGAATAATTTTACTTAACCAGAAAACTAGAAGCATTGAGCAGAGTAAAGGGTGGTTGGGTCATGGCCATGAATGAATTTACCATATGGAAATAAGAAAAAACTTTAAAAATTATTTCAGACAAAAATCCAACTACTGCAAAAATCACTCTTTAAGAAATAAGTCATTAGGGGTCAGAGAGATCCCTTACCTTTTCATTTATATTTATAGTATGAAGCACAAGGCAAGTTATATGCTATTGTATTTCTGGATTTGGGAATTCATGAACACTGAGGGTTTATTCTCTAAGTTCTGTTACCTTTGTTTAGATACCAGCATCATTAAATATAGTTATACCTGGTGTATATTCAAGAAGATGAGGGAAGTAGATATTTGAAATTAGAATCTGTGGATCTAGAGAAGAAGAGAATCCTTTGGACATTTGCAGTAAATCAATTCACAGTCACAGGAATGGTATTTGATTGAGAAAGACCAGTGCTGTTTAGGTGAGTCAGAGGGTGAGAGTGACTAGAGGAGAGAATTCAAAGGGGTTGGAAGTTGGTGGTTCTACTTCTTACGAACAAGAAAAAAAAAACTGGTATATGAAGATATTACAAAACTAATGCCTAGGTCCTTAAAATTTAGACACATATAACATCCTAAGCCTTCCTTAGCATCTGTATGACAGTTTCTAGTTAATAGTAGAGACTTGAAATTTAGATTTTCATCTGTGATTATGGGAGAGTTCATGTTTTTTTGTTTTGTTTTGTTTTGAGACAGTCTACCAGTCTCACACTGGTAGAGAGCCATAGCAAACTCAAATTCTTGGGCTCAAGTTATCCTCCTACTTCAGCATCCCAGGTGGCTGGAACTACAGGCCCCATCACAATGCCCAGTTAGTTTTTCTATTTTTTTAGTAGAGACGGGGTCTCGTTCATGCTCAAGCTGGTGTTGGACTCCCAAACTCAGGTGCTCCACCTGTCTTTGCCTTCCAGAGTTCTAGGATAACAGGTGTGAGCCACTGTGCCCAGCCCAGGTTTCATGTTCTTGGAAATTGAGAATAATAGAGTAGAGTGATCTGAAGGTTTGAATGACTGTCATTTACTGAGCACTGTTATGGAATCACTATGAAAAGTCATAGGCTCCGTTTATAAGACACTTCTGAAAGTAAGGAGACAAACATGGAAGTGACTATGAAAATCCTGTGGAGGCCTTATAACAAAGACATCTGTACCAGAATGTTTATTGAAGCCCAAATCATAATTGCTAAGTCATGGAAAAAGCCCAAGTGCCCACTGACCCACAAATGGATTAATAAATCATGTACACCATAGAATACTAC
>CAUYRH010165600.1:0-17193 GCA_963574655.1 Perodicticus potto | reverse complement strand
ATGCTGGAATCTCAAGCAGTTCTCAAAAAGCTTAGTTTTATTTTTTCATTTTGAGAATGCCTAAGATCCTTCTTCATCCTCAATTTTCGGAGCCAAGTAGTACTTCAAATGTCCCATATCAGCAATTTTATACTCTACAACTGAAAGAAAAAAGGAAGATAGTTAATTACTGAGGAGTAGCACATGTACTACCTACAAAACAATGTTCAAATTTATAATCTCACCAAGGGGTACATCCGCAGACATACTGAGTGTTACAGTAGAAGAGAGTGGAGTGGCTTTTGTGAAGAAGTTCAGGTACCTCAGTGCAAAAGTTAACTGAACTGGCTCATTCATCTCTATAGTAACCTACAAAGGAAAGCACACATTCATCACACTAAAAAAATATCAAGAAAGTTACAGTCCATCAGTTCATAATACATACTAAAAAACCCTTTACTGGTCATTTTGGAGAGTGCTACAAAATTTATTAAATGACAAGATGAAACATTAATGTATTGGCTCAGTGCCTGTGGCTCAACGGGCTAAGGCGCCAGCCACGTACACCTGAGCTGGCAGGTTTGAATCCAGCCCAGGCCCGCCAAACCAATGACGGTTGCAACCAAAAAATGGCCTGGTGTTGTGGCAGGCGCCTGTAGTCCCAGCTACTTGGGAGGCGGAGGCAAGAGCCTCGCTTGAGCTCAGGAACTGGAGATTGCTGTGAGCTGTGATGCCACAACACTCTATCCAAGGTGATAGCTTGAGGCTCTGTCTCAGGAAAAAAAAAAAAAAAAAAAATAAACATTAATGTATTTCAACTCTGCAAACCATAATGACTTATTAAATATAGACAATGCCTATGATGGCTGCTAACATTGCAAAAAACACCTGAACACCTTGTGCCTCCTGCTAGAAGTACACACTACCTTTTAAAGTATTCCTGCTGTCACCCTTAAAACAAACATCCCAAGTATCATCAACCTTCTAGAGGTGTAGCTACCAGTTACAGGAAACATACAGGATGTGCTGACACACAGTGATACAATCAGTAAAATCCAGACTTAAGGGACTTATCAACCAATTCCAATGCATGGATTTATTAAAATCTTGATTCAAACAAACTCTTTGAAATAAGTAGGGAAATGAAAATACTGAAAAATTCCTTAAATCAAATAATTTTCTTAGATATGGTAATGTTTATATTTCAGATAATACTAAAATATTTATGGATGAAATGAGATCTGAAAAAAACCAAGGTTGCAGGGCAGTGGAAATGTGATTCAGGAGATAAAGGTAAGAATTAGTCCCCGGGTTTTGTTATTAAATTTTCAAAAAAATCTTTATATAAACTGAGTTTTACCTTCATTTGAACTGAGAGCTGACAACTCATGCAAAGGATGAGAAAATAGTATCTAATATTTATCATAAGCCATTTATGATATGCTAGACAGGGCTGGGCAAGGTGGCTCATGCCTGTAGTACTAGCACTCTGGGAGGCTAAGGCAGGTGGACTGCTTGAGATCAGATTGTTCAAGACCTCCCTGAGTAAGAGCTGAAAGCCTACCGCTATTAAAAAAAAAAAAAAAAATTAGCTGGGTGATGTGGTGGGCACCTGTAGTCCCAGCTACTCAGGAGTCTAGGGTAGCTATAACCTAGCTGAAGCCATGGCACTTTAGCCTAAACTACAGTCAGACTATGTCTTAAAATAAAAGGCCATACATTATAATGCTATGAGGTTAGGACCTTTAATCGTCCTTGGATTACAAAGAGTTTAATTGGTGCTCTGTAGCAGCCCGTATAGCCTATGGCTAGGAGGAGTCAGAGTTATAAGAAATACCTGTATAGCTCAATAATAGAATACCTTGGTGAAAGAGCATGGAGAAAGATTTAGCTTTCCTAACAAGCATGAGAGCTTGTCAGAGAGCATTGGTGAATTGGCAGTCTCTACGGTGTAGAGAAACGAGATCAGCCTTGTATCAGGCTGGAGGAGAAGGCAGTCGGGAGCATATGCATTCTATCACGGACCTGCTTACTCTCTGTCTCCTTTCCTGCCTGCAGAACGCCAGCAAAGCATCTCTTTGCTGAAGATTACCAAGCTTTACTAAAGACTAAGATCTATCTATTCTAAGAAGACTGCTTTACTCTAAGACTCTCTCTCCTGCTAAAGTAGATAGCCCTCAGGCATCTAAGAGCAATTGTTTCCAAGTAAAGTAGCTTAGCGGTCCACGTCCAGAACCTAGTTAAGCCAGGTCCGAGAGCTGGCCAGTCCTGGGCCCTGACAGTGCTCAAGATAGCAAGTAAAGTTTTTTTTACTGTAATTACCAAATATTTGATACATATTAGTGTATAAATACTCTAAGGACATAAAAAAAAAGCACTTGACTACAGGAAAATCTTGACTTAAGGATATTTAGGAATTACAGTTCTTTATCATTTTATTAAAGGAGGCCTGAGTACCCATTCAAGTAGTGGAAAAAATTTAGGTATTTACATGCTAGTCAGTATTTAACATACAGTCCAATTCTTTCCAAGTTGCATGGAGTCTACTTCCTAGCCTAGAGGAGACTCTCTCCTGTTTAACCCTTGTTTCCTATAGCCTGCAACATTGCTTAAATTGTCACTTAGCTTGCTCAACTTCCTTCTCCACCTCCACAATACAAACAGTTAATATATGGATTACATAAGAGCTGATACTAGCTAGACTTTTATACCTAACCATATCCTTGTATTGAGTTGCTGTCCTATGCTCAATTATTTGGTAAAAGCAGAGTAAATATCTCCAGAAAGCTAAAGGTGGGATGCCTACCATCCCAATCCTATCCAAGGGTATGTCTGAACTTTATTCAGAAACCCATTGTTTTGTGGTGTGTAGAAGAGCTGAATTTGTACTCCCTTATCACAGATATAATTCTAAATTAGATGGCACTTACCATTTGCAGATTTCAATCTTTCAATTTTCACAAATTACTTGGGATATAATTTTGTCCATTTTTACTTTTAGTAATTAACCTAATGTTAAGCAATATTACAATTCTCTTCAAAGTACTGTTATTTCTTTTCTTTTGAGACAGAGTCTCAAGTTGTCGCCCCAGAGGGCTGTGGCATCATCACAGCTCATAGCAACCTTCAGCTCTTGGGCTCAAGCTATCCTCTTGTCTTAGTTTTTTCTATCTTTAGCAGAGTCAGGGGTCTTGATTTTTGCTCAGGCTGTTCTTTATTTTTTTTTGAGACAGAGCTTCAAGCTGTCACCCTGGATAGTGTCGTGGCATCACAGCTCATGGCAACCTCCAATTCCTGGGCTCAAGCGAGTCTCCTGCCTCTGCCTCCCAAGTAGCTGGGACTACCGGTGCCCGCCACAATGCCTGGCCATTTTTTGGTTGCAGCCATCATTGTTTGGCGGGCCCGGGCTGGATTTGAACCTGCCAGCTCAGGTGTACGTGGCTGGCGCCTTAGCCCGTTGAGCCACAGGCGCCGAGCCGGAAGGGGCGTTTCAACCTGATCCTCAGCTCTCTCCCACCCCAGTGGGCTGTGCTCCCTGCCCCCAGGCCCTGCAGTCACATCAGGTCTATGGACTCAGAGGTCTCAAAAGACCCCACAGATCTCACTCTTCTCTGCTTCCTCTCTGCCTAGGAGGCTCTTCCACTGGTTGTCCCCTGATCAGCTTCTGCTCACCCTTCAAGGCCCAGCTCAAATGCCATTCCCCTTAGAAACTTGAGTACCTAAGGCATAACTGACCCTTACTTTAGGGATGAGCCCACAGCACTGCAGATACAGAATTAAGCAGCAAGTACTTCTATCTGGTCCGAGTTCCCTATATGGTGAACTCTGGGAGGCTAGGAACAGTATCACATTCATCTTGAAATACTCTATAGCCAATGCAGAGCTTTCTGTGCCAAAAATGTGTACTGAATGAAGAAAATGTGTGTCCCAGATATTTGTATTTCACAGCAACTCTTATTTTCATATCTGCAAGTGTGCTGAGGTATGGGGTGGGGAGGCTCTGAGTTCCTATCTGAATATACAAATGAGACAGTGACCTCATTTTCTCAGTTATTTTCTAATGAGTTGCTTTCTGTTGCCCTGTCTGCCTTGGTCTTCCTCAGTCCTTTTAGACTGAAGTGCCAGGGACCCAGTACTTACTGATGTGGCTCTGACCAGCATCCACCAAGCTATCAGATGCCCCAGCCACCCTCTGAAGTCTGGCATCAGCTGTGCTGTCCTTTCCCCTATTCTAGGCCCATTTTTTTTTTTTTAAGCAGACATGGTCTTATTCTGTTGTCCAGCCTGGAATGCAGTGGCCAATCATAGCTCACTGTAGCTTGGCACTTCTGGGCTCCAGCGATCCTCCTGCCTCAGCCCGCTGAGTGGCTGGGACTATAGGGAGCCACCGTGCCCAGCTTCCTTTACTTTGGCTATTGAATTGGTCCTTTGCTTGGAAGAAGGGGAGAGACATCACATTTTTCTGAGCACCTATTCTGTTTCTAACTGTTTATGTCAATCTTGCAGTAACCCCCTTCTCCCCTCCCCAGTTTCTGTTTTCTTCTCAGCTTTGCAGATAAGGGAGGCTCTGGAGGAGCTCAGGAGTCTACCTGTGGTCTCCTGGCAGAAGAGTGTGCACCATGGCAGGTCCACTCTCCTCCCCTTGCCTTGGGTGGGAAGTACATGGAACAGTGGTGCTGAAAGTTTTTCCTTTGAAAAAATCTTCCAAAGAGTCTGTAAGCAAAATCTTACATAGAGCCCACTGTAATTAGCAAGCAGTCTCTTTTTGGCTGAGGGGGGTGGGGGGTGGCGGTTGTGATTCAAAGCCTGCCCACCTGGGCCACCTTCCTGCTCCTTGAAGTTGCCAGTTATTTCTTTGGATCCTTCCACACCACACAGGTTTATAATGCTGCTGGGATTCTCTTGTTGATAGCTCCCTCTGCCTCAATCTCCTTTACTCCCCACCTCTACTCTGGCCCAGCACCCTGTAGAGTATTGGGGAGCAAAAGAGGACACAATGCTTGCCTGGAGCAGCCTCATGCTAACACCTGAACCCTCTGGCTGGCTTGTGGTCATAATTTCTTTCCTTCTCTTCCTTCTCCTAGGACTGACGTTTGCTTCGGGCATCTTCTTGGCTTGAGACAGGGACCTAGTCCCTCAGGCCTGTGCTCTGGTGACAAGGCACAGAGGAGAGTTCAGCAATGTAACCACAGACAGCTGCTTCTGCTGTCACCCCAGTCTCACTGCTCATCTTGGTGTCTCTGGGCTCTCCATGCTCTGGGCACTTGTGGCCCTTAGCAATGGCTCTGTGCATGGTTGCTGGTGCCTAAGGCCTTACCAGCCAATCCATTCCTATCTCTGGGCCTCCAACTGCCCTCATTGGCCAGGAGTGGGACAATGGTTAGATGGCATGAGTTGCTTTTCAGTGGGGCAGGTTGTAAGATGGCACGAGATGAGGCTGGTCAGGCCTGAATCACAGTGTGCTCTGCCCAGCTGTGAACAAACTAGCCAAGCTGGGAACTGGTTTGTTCCAATCCAACTGCAACCTATCTCTGTTCCAGTGTTTTAATTATTGCATTAATGGAATGTGAACATAAAAAGGTATGTGCTTTACAAATGTAATTCTGATGTTCTCTTTTGATATTAACTCACATTAATTGCCTCAGATGATACTGATACCCAAACAGAAATATGGCAGAAGAATCATGACTGCCAGTCCTGAGAATGTGCTTAAGGGGTGGCAGGCCCTCCCAACATCCCCAGGAAGGATCACAGGAGGTGGGTGTGAGTAGCTCATTAAATCAGCCAGGCCAATTCCAAGTGGGCGTGGCTAGGACCAAACCTCAGGGTAGAGACCCTGCTCACCAGAAATTTGATGAGGTAGCAGGGAATGGTATGTTCCAGTAGGGCCATGAAATGTGACAGCAGAAGAAAAAGTAGTAAAATAAGTAAGGTAAAATAGGAGCTGGAAACACAAGAGAAGAGGGAGAGAGTGAGTCAGGAGAGGTACAATGATGTAGAGGGACCAGGGGCCATGAGAAGAGTGAGGTAGGACACAGGTGTACTTTGGATAAAGGTAGAGTAGAACACAGAAATGGGGTGCCCAGTGAAGTGTGGGGGCCACTGGTGGGGGATGGAGGTGCCTAGCAAACTTCCTTGGTGGGCTCTAGCCAGCATGAGCTCTGGAGGAGGCAAAAGAAAGTCTTAGGGCAAGGTCTTGGGTCCCTATGTCTCAGAGGGACCTTCTACAAGCCCCCTTCTCTCAGATGGCTCAGTCACCAAGTGAGTGGTAAGCAGTGTGGTACCTGCATGATGCGGACGTAGTCGGTGCGGTGCAGCTCACCCTCCTTGATCACCTTCTTCTTGAGAGTGGCCAGGTTCCTTTCCAGGTGCTCCCGCTGCCGGGCATACTCCTGCTGCAGGTCTGTGTTCAGCCCTGCAATCTCCACCTGAGGGGGGCCAAGAGGATTCTCAGTAGGGAGGTGGGGTGCAGACGGCAGGGCAGGGCAGGAGGAGAGGCTGAGCTTACCATGTCTGCCCTCTGGACGTACTTCATAAAGAGACCTTGGACCTTCTCCTTCAGCAGCCGCGGCTCTTGGAAGTAAGCCACACAGTTGTGAAGGTCTGTCTTGAACCGTCTCACCAGGGCTTCCAAGTCCCGTTCCTGCAACCAGAGACATTTTCTTTGGGCACTGTAGGGTGCTCTCCAGGGGGAGGACCAGGGGCTGCAGGCAGAGAGAGGCTAATGGCACAGGAAGGGACAAGAGACACCTCATGGGGGACTTAAAGCTGACTGCCAGGGGTCATACAGGGCCTGGAGACCTAGATGGGCACACAGCCATGAGCTGGAGGCACTAAAACTCTTGTGCAACTGCCCTGGGCTGGGCACCTGGCCTGAACAGCCTACACGGCATTTCATCCTTAAGCGCTCATGCTCTCAAGGTTCTGGATTCCCTTCAGGAGTGCAGGCTTTAAAAGATGAAAAGAAGCTCACGTGGTTGCCATATTCCTTTAGAGCCAAGATAGAAGGCACCATTTCCCAGCCCAGGCATTTAAGGTCTCCCTTCTTAGCTCACCTGACACTCAGGAGCCCTGTTGTGAGCAGGCAGTGGGGGGAGTATGTGGGAGTGTGTGGGAAATCACTCAGTTAGGTGGGTTGGTTCACCTGCACACTTGGGCTAGTCCCCCTCTCCATGCAGCTTTTATCCACCTCCTCCTCCCCTGACCTGGATAGTTTCCCGTTTCCTTTGCTCCCAGAGCCCTTTCTACACATTCCATATTCTCCTATCTTGCAACATCATTATTATGCACACCCCCAATATCTGCTTCTTCAGCTTGAGAAGGGCATGATATCTCTCCATTCATGCTCATAGCTCTGCAACTTTCAGAGTCACCTAGTACTGAGCCAATACCTAACGCCGGGGGTGGGAAAATCCAGTGTGATTTAACAAACATGGAGTGGTCTGTGCTCGGGGACAAGAGCACAGCTGAGTACGGTTCTAGGCCCAGAAGACTCCGTTCCCAGAGCTGGCTCTCAGTGTAATCCTAGCCATGAGTGTGGAGTGAAGTCTCTTAACTTCCTGATTCCTCTGATTTTACTTTCCTTACTTGTAACACAAAGAGCTGGAATAGATGATTTTTGAGGTTCTTCTAGCTTCACTAACCTTTTGGTAGTTAAAGCCTTAAACCAGTGACCACAAACAACCTCTCTGAGCATGTTCTTTTCTAGGCCAAACAAGCTAAATGCTCCTGAGAAACTGGGTTTTCACACCTCGATCACCTTGCCCAAAGTCATTTAATAGTCTCATATAGCTTCAGGCACATAGTGTAGGTGAGCCTGAAATCAGGCAGGGCTGTGAGCAAGTACAGAATGTGAGTTAAAACTGCATCACCACCATGGGCTGGCTCTGATTCTTGGAAGCCAGCTGCCCGTTGAGGACAAGTGCCAGATCCTGAATCCAAAGACACCCTACACACCTTCTGTCTCTCTCTGCCCATCTCCTTGTCAGTGGCTCTTAATTTCTGCAACAATTCAGCTATGTTCAGCTCCAGTTGTGTGTTCTGCTTATGAAAACGCTCCAATTCAGTTTCCATCTGTGGAAAACAAGGAAAAAAGAGTTAAGAACAAGAAAGTTAACAGAAATTATCTTTGAGAGCTGACGTCTTTTGGTGGGAATGTTTCCCTGGATACCAGGACATTGGTTTTTTTTCTAGTTCCCACATAGGTCCTCTAGATCAAAATCTTTCTTCTTATTCTTTGCTACCCTAAAATCTCCCCTCTCCTATGACTGACAAGTTAAAGTAAGATGTGGTTCTCTGGCTAGGCTGAGAAGTCTCCCTCCTGGTCACTTACCCTTTCCTTCCACTATCCTGATTACTTCCTTTCTTGAGTACCTTATAAACTGCTAACACTCAGGGACCTCAACTCCAATGAGAGGCAGGGTTCCCCAGAGAAGCACCTTCCCACCTGCTTTGTGAGGTTGTAGGGTGAATCTTGATCCTCTGGGGCCACAAGTCATTCAAAACAGAAAATCTGGAGTTGACTCTAAAGCAGAAGGTTTTAGAGGACAAGCCTCTAGGCATCCTTGACCTCAGGCATAAAAAGGAAAGAGTTCTTAGCCTTATCATTCTGTGAAAATGTCTTAAAAAGTACAACAGAGGAGTGTCCTGTCTTCAAAAGAACAATAAGGAACCACCAGTGAGCTTCTAAAAGATTTTTAAATTTATTGTAGTATTTGTATTAACCAAAGACAAAAGAATGACAATTGGAGTGTCTGATTCAGGATAAGACTAGCCGTGTGTGACCTTTCAGTTGACCTAATTCCTGCCCAAAGCAAAGAAGTGATGTTTGATCTAGTGGACATGTCAGCAGGGAGGGTTACTGACTGTTCTAAGAGGACAGGAGAGTTCACTGGGTTTTTTCACGGCTGGGTAGAGTTTTCTCGCTTGTCTATCATACCAGGTATTTTGGTAAAATTTCAAGGCTCTTGGCAAGATTCTGGGGTACCAGGAGGCCCCAATGAGACACAGCCACATTGTAGAAATGAAGGTTATCTTTTAGAAGAACATTTTCCTCATTATTGGAACCATTTTGTATAGCTACAATAGCCCTTGCATAAAGGGTGCACTAACTATATAGTTGATGAAGGAATGATTGAGTGACAAGTATGGTAGGCAAAGGGGAACAATAGTGAGAGTCACCAGGAGGGCCTGAAACAATCTGCTAAGATAGATAGGTAATGCTGGTGGACCTATGTAGAGCCCTTAGACACATATCAAGTATAGGTATTTGCACAGTGAAAGAAAGAATGTGCCTATAACAAGGGGCTGCCTACTGTCATAGGCTTAGGGATATGAGGAAGAGGTAGTTTCTGTTTTCCAGAGACCTTAGGTCTGCAGGGGTAAGAAAGAAACCCAAAGTTAAGGTGGACCAGGATACACACCATCTGAAGTGGAGGTAGAAAGCACCCTGTGTGTACACAGAGAAGGTGAGCAGGTGGCACCCAAAGAAGGGAAGGTTCAGCTAGGTTTTGTAGGAAGAATAAATGTTCTAGGACAAAGGGGAAAGGGAATTCCAGATAGAGAACAGCCTACACACAGAGAGGACCAGAGGTGTAGGCAGCCTGGTGTGTTTCTCTGCAGCTACAAGCGGTTCAGGAGGGGACATCTGAGTGAGAGGAGAGAGGGGGGCTGGGCAGGGTGGCTGAGCTAGGTCACAGGGGACCCAACGGCAGAGACTTGAAAGGTAAGAAGTTTGGTCTTTATACTGAAAGCTCAGGGAGCCACTGAAGTTTGCCCCAGGGGAGTGACATGTTTGGCATCTCAGAGGGCCTGATGCAGAGGTTCTACTGCAAAGAACAAGACTGGAGCCAGGCAGACAAGGCAGGAGGCTGGTGCTGAGGCCTGAGAGAGTCTGGGAGAGAGGATAGTGTCCCAGGCTACTGAAATGGCAGCTGGAAGAGAGAAAGGGTGCTTCTCCAGTTTGCAGGGCTCCCAAAGGTCACGTCTGAGTGCCTGCAGCTGACTGTGCCTCTTTCTGTACAATCTTAAATCAGCACTGTCAGGTTAGGTTACAATGGAAGAGATATGGAGTGTATTATTTACCACTGTCCTGTTTGTCTTCCCAGGCAAAGCTTCATACTACTCTAAGAATAAAAGTAATCTTTCTTATAGAAAAATTGTGAAATATGTCAAATGTGAGTAGCTGGCTGCACAGCCAAACCACTAGTATAGTATGTGGGAGTAAGTGTGGAAATTCCATCTACTTATCCATGTCCTTTTCATCATATTCAAGGATTCCCAACAGGCATTTTGCCCCGCAAGGAACATCTGGTGATTCCTGGAGACATTTTAGTTGTCACACCTTAGGCAGTGGGTGCTACTGGCATCTAGTGGATAGAAAGCACGGATGCTACTAAACATCCCACAATGCACAGAACAGACCCTCCGCAAGAGAAAATTATGCACCCCCCAAATAGCCATAGCACCAAGGTGGAGAAACCCTGTACTAGATGTATAAATAAATGAGTATAAAATAAAATGGCAAGGTTCTGGAAACCTCTCCTCTAGGAAGGACACAGGGACACTTGAGTCTTCAGAGGGAAGCTCGAAAAGTGTGAGGGGAGGCACCTGAGTCAGGGAAGTGTTATTAGAGGTCCCAGCTCTACAGATAAGCCAAGGGCTTAGGGCTTCCTTCCTTTAGGAAATGGAATTTCATAGGTGATCCACAGTGGGTGAGCCAATGGAGTCTATCACCCTCAGAGGGAAGCCCCAGAGGACACTGGAAGGAGCCAGGCCCAGATATCAGGCCTGACAGCAATTGGCACCACTGCAGTGCGCCGGAGGGGCTCTATCTGAGTCACTCCAAAGGAGCAACCATATTCCCTGCTAAGAATCAAGGCCATGGTTGGCTTGTTACTTCTGAAAAAGGTAAATAATTGCCCAGATGTGTTGGGATGGAAAGTAAGCTGAGTTTTAACAAACTACTGACCCAACTTTAAATCCAGCTGACAGAGAGCTTTGTCAAATGAGGGCACAGACACAGGGCAATGATTTCCAGTGGCCTGCAGTGCATTCACTTTCTAGGGGGGTGGGGCCTCTGCTTGTTCTCCCATCTTCTTAGGCTGCTGCTTTGGCCTGAATTCATATGTAGACACCTAACCCCCAATGTGATGGTATTAGTAGTTGGGGGCACTGGAAGGTGATTAGGTCACTGGAAATAAGCCCTCCTGAATGGCATTAGAACCATCATAAGAGGGACCAGAGTCACCTCATCAGCCCCTTTTGCCCTTCTGCCTCATGAGGACACATAGCAGATGCCATCTATGATGAATAGGCCCTTACCAGACACCAAATCTGCTGGAGCCTTCATCTTGGCCTTCCAGCATCCAGAACTTTGAGCAATAACTTTCTGTTCTAAGGTAATTTGTTATAGTAGCCCAAATGGACTAAGACAACTGCCATCTTTGGGCCCTGAAGCTACTTGAGAATGGCAGGAAGCACAGAGGACTCAGCCTTGTGGTCAGCCAGGGGCATCCTTCCTCATCTCAGAAGCCTGGGAGAAAGTCATTGCCACAAGAACCCTCTCTGGACCTTCCCAGCCTTGGCCTGACCCCCATGAGACTTCTTTAGTGGCCTGCCTGAAGCGAAGGCTTCACTGGGCAGACTGGCTCCACCACAGCTCTTGGATGTCCCATTCCAGTTGGTCATCAGTGCCCTCTAACATCCTCGTTCCTATTATCCTTGTTCAGCACAATAGTTGCAGGGGTATCCAATCGTGACCTGTGGCATGCCATGAATGCTTATCTAAGAGTTGTCTTGGGCCATGCATTAAATACACAAACATTAACAAATGCTGATGTTAACAATGTTCCGTGCATAATTTTCATGATATCCACCACCACAGATAAGCATTCACAGCTAGCTGGGGTCACAGTTGGACACCCCTATAGAGAACACAGAAGGGGAGCAGGAAGCTATTTTGTCTAGGGTGGTCAGGGAAGGCTTCCTTGAAGAGGTGACATATCAGATGAGGTCTGAAAGATGCAGAGAAGCATCCTCATGTGAGGATCTGGGGGAAAGACCTTCCAGGCAGAGGGAGCAGTCCCACAAAGCCCTGAGATGGAAAAGCCTGGTTTTTTGTAGCTACTGTTCTAGCCAGTGAGATGAACAGGGAAGGAAGCCTTGAGAGGAGACCAGGGTCAGAGAGGCCAGATCATGCGTGGTCTGTGGGCCTGGGCTGAGACTGGTTTTTATTTGGGCTGGGACAGGACCCTATTGAGGATTCACTCTGGCTTCTATGACAGGCAGCTGGAGTAAAGTCCAGATATGAGGTGGTGGAAGAATGGATGGAGGTAATAGCTGCAGGGTGGAAAGATGGTTGGATCTGAGATGTCTTTCGTAAAATGATAAGATAGGCATTGGTTTTGATTTGGATACAGGCGTTAAGGGAAGGCAGAACCAAGAAAGTCTTCTACATTTCTACCTTAAGTAACTGGGTGAATCATTTACTGAGGAACAGGATATTGGAGGAAAGGGGAGGGAAAAATCAACAATTCACTTTTAGATTAACATGCACTTTACCATCAACTGCTTTCTGCCTAGTGAGGGGAAGCTGACACATGACAACTCAACACCGTGGAAATGCCACCTGCAGGGTATCCACAGGACTAAGAGGAACACTTGTCCTTCCCTGGACCCTGAGAAACCTTTGTCCAATTGATCTTGCCTCTAACTCTTTCCTCTCCACCTTCATCCTGTTTGCTTCTCAGAACATACTCCTAATTATGCCACTCTCAAGAGTCTTTGATGACTTCTCGTTCTTTATCAGATGAAGTACAAATACTATGGCCTCACTTAGGGCTTCAACCAACATTTCCAGTTTGAGAAGAAACGTTGACCGGGGTGGGTGGGGTGGGGGTGAGTGTCCTGGCAGGATGGCTCCCTGGATGAGCATATAGTGCCCCCTGGTGGGCCAAGGGCTCAACAGCTGCGTGTCTCTTTTGAGGGCACAGAGGCTCCAGCGAGGCCAGAGTTCCTCCCAGTGTCCCCTGACAAGCGTTAAATCTCAAATCTGGGCCACAGCCTTCCCTGTGGAACCCCTGTGGAGGAGGCTGCAGACATCCAGGGAGCAACAAGAGCTCGAGGAGAGCTTCTTTTCATTTCCCCAGGCCAGTTAGCAAGAGTGGAAAAGGAAGACAGAGGGTCTAAGGGGCCAGGGTTTCACAGATGGCTTCTCACCTCCTGAATCTGTTCCTTCATCACCTTGATTTCATTCTCTCTAGGTTCTATTTGTTTTTTCAGCTCCTTTATTTTGTAGTCAAGCACAAACTTGAATTTCTCTAGTTCTTGATTTTTCTTTTTCAGGTCATAAATTCGTTTCTCCTGGGGGGGGGTGTGAGATGAAAGAGTGTGAGATATCATAAGGCTCTGGTGTTTGAAACCCCTTTAGGACAAAGAACATAAATCCCACAACTCCCCAGATTGGGGAGGTACAGAGGCTGCGGCAGCGCTGACTCCTTAGTTTCTGTACTGAGACCTTCATTCATCTACTTAGGTACTCTTTTGTGAACAGGTTGTGGACAACCTTATTTTCCAAAGATGGCCTCAACAGCATCTCTCATTCCACACTGTAGCTTGTTTACAATATGACCTTGCTGCTTGTCCATCAGTACGTAGACGCTAATTCCCTCCCCTTGCATCTGGCTGTCTTGTGATGTGATAGTAACCCAAACAATGCAGCAGAAGAGATGCTGTGTGGCATCCAAGATGAGGTCAGAAGAGGCCAAGCAGCTTCCATCTGGCTGTCTCGGGACACTTGTTCTGGGGGATGCCATCTGCTATGCAAGAAGTCTGAATACACAGAGCTCTCCAGGCCAGAAAGTGTTAAGAACCCACCTCAAAAGACCCAGCTGAGCCCAACCTCTAGGCCATCCCTGCCAAAGTGTCAGACACATGACTGAAAAAGCCACCTTGGATGTCGATCAGCTTTTAACTGTTTGAGTCACCCTAGTCTTCCTAGCTGAGGCCATAGATATCAGGGTCAGCGACAAGCCAACCTGTAATACCCTATCCAAATTCCAGACCCACAGAATCTGTGAGAAAAATAAAACAGTTGTTGTTTTCAATTGCTAAGTTTTAAGGTAATTTGTTGCATGGAAATAGTAACTGGAATATAGGCCTGTCCATCTATCAAGCACTTACTGGATGAAGCCTTTTGCCAAGTATAAGGACTCCAAATATGAATGTGACACAGCCACACCCTTAAGAGAAGACAGTAACTGGGCAAACAGATGTAAAAATTAATATAATCCTAAAGTGTGGTAAGTGTTGCCTAAGAGGAAGGCACAGAGACAGCATTTATTGAGGGTGTTGAGAAGAACTGACTTGAATGTCAAGTGGTGGTTTGTGGGGGAAGGGCAGATTGAGCCTGGGAGAAGCCAGGGAGGAAGGCAGGGGTCTTCAAGTTGGGTCAAAGAGTTCAGAATTTATCTCATAGGCCAGGGGTTGGCTAACTACAGCCTGTTGGCCAAATTTGGCCTGTTATTTTTGTAAATTTTTACTGGAACATAGCCAAGTTCATTCAGTAATGTTTTGTCTATGGGTGGTTTTGCATTATAGCAGCTGAGCTGATTATCTGAGACACAGACCATTTGGCTTCTAGAGAAAAAGTATGCTCACCCCTATAGGAGTAATGGGGGCTACAAAGGGGTTTGAGTGAGTGAGCGGCATCATTACACTTGTACTCTAGCTGTGCGGGTGGTAGGAACCAGGGGCAGAGGTGGGAAGCAAGGCTGTTAGGCCAGGTAGGATGCTGACTGGGGGGACCATGTGGTTGGTGCAGCAAATGACCTGCGCTCTGTCCATGGGGACGTGTCCCCAAGGATGCTTGAAGCAGTGGACCCAGCTGCCTCAGGTTCTTATCCTCGGACTGTCCTCTATAAAGAGTGTGACCTGGGGCAAGATACTCAGCCTTTTGGGATGCAGCTTCCTAAGCCATAACCTGGGTTATGTATGCCCCTGGCTTGCTGGCAGAATTGAATATGTTGTGATGCAATTAGCCCAGCGCCAAGCATACAGCAGGCACTTTACTAACTGCTCATCCCTCATCAAGGTAAATAAATGTGTTCAGGGAAGCCAGGGGCCCTCTCTCCCCTGAGCTCTGTCCTTGCTGCCTGAGCCCAGCTGGCTGTGGCTGAGCAGGGACCTCACCTTGTCTTGAATAGTCTCATCTCTTTCTTGGATCTCTCGCTTGAGGCCTTGGATGTCCTTTTCCAGGGACCTAATGACTCCTTGCAACTTCACCTGCTCTCCCTTCAGGATCTCAATGTCATTGATTCGCTCTTCAATCTCCTTCTGCAGGCTGCTGAACTAATGAAACAAACAGCAACGATACTGCCCATTAAAAGTCTTTGAACTCACATCCCCTCCTCCCAAGCGTCTGGGTGAGAAGAGTTCCCCATCACTGGCCAGCTGTGGTCTGAACTGCCACCTTCTATGAACTGAAAACACTTGGCACTCACCATTTCCGGGCTTGCAGGAGAGACTATTTGGAGAATTTAGGACAGTTTAGGAACTTTCCAGGCCAAATGGACAACACAATATTCTGTCACATGTCAGCCAGGCCCATTTCCTGTATGTGTGGGCTGGCTGTATCTGCACAGAGCCTATGGAGACCTGCCAAGGACCTCCATGACCATCCTGACCTTGAAAGGTGGGATCCATACCCCATCAAGGTCACAAAACTTGGGCCCTAACTGATGAACTGTGTTAGCCATATCCAAGAAGGAAGATATGACTGTCCCCTGGATTTACTAGTAGTGTGATTTCTAACAGGAAGAAACTTGAACTTGCTTTGAGCTTGGCTTCTCTAACGCTAAATATTTTGGGGAAATTGGCAATTCTTTAAGGGTCTATGAGTTGACTCCTCCCTCACTCCAAACTCAGTGGACTAAAAACATCTTCCCCACTTTGTAAACCAAGCTTTCTGCACCCCCGGCTCCCTCTCTCACCCACAGAGTCTGAACAGGAGTCATCTACAACGTTG
Organism: Perodicticus potto; assembly: GCA_963574655.1. Lineage (NCBI taxonomy): Eukaryota > Metazoa > Chordata > Mammalia > Primates > Lorisidae > Perodicticus > Perodicticus potto. The sequence continues at coordinate 1,190 of CAUYRH010165600.1, read as the reverse complement.
CACCAAGAGCCTATGGAACCTCCAGGCTAGGACTTTGTCTATCTCATACTTGGAAGATCTGTTTCCTTTCCTATTGGGGGTTTAGCTCTGACAGCACTGACTAAATCTTACTGGCAACTAGCGAAATCCCAGAAAGTGTCAGTGCACAGGGAACCCCACTGTCCCTGAAGGAAGGAGAGAGGAGGGAAGGCCGGACGGCTGTCCTTTCAGAGGATGTGGAGAGGGTTTTTCTGCCTGAAGGTGGATTGGCCACTGTGCCTTTCCTAGCCTGCTTGCTGAGATGAGGACTTCAGGTAGGACCCCTGCCAGGCTGCCCAGGGTGGTCTGTCCACCCGTCCCAGCTTTCTGGGCTACACTGCCCTCACCCATCCCCAGGCCCCTCAGACAGCAGCCTGGTAACCTTTTTCCTCATGATGCCTGTTTCTCCTTTGAGCCGCAGGTTTGACTCCTTTTCATCCCGAAGCTTCTTCTCATACTTGGTTTTGATATCTTGGATTTCTCGGTCTTCATCTTCTTCGATCTGCTTCTTGGTCTCTTCGAACTCCCGCAGCTGCTGCCTGACATCCTCCTGGGCCTGGCTCAGGGACAGGGAGAGTGTGTAGTCAGGGGAGAGGGGTCTCATGCCACCTTTGTGCCAAGAGGGCTTGGAGTGAGACAAGCATACACTCCTATCACAGGGAACGGGAGACAATGCCATTCCAGAAATGGTCACCCCTGGGCATGACCTCTTGACCTGTCCACCTTCTTCCTGTCTGTCCTTCTACCTGTCTTCCCTTTTCTGTACCACATGAGGCCTTATGCTCCACCCTTTAACCACCCTCTCACCAACATCCTCAGACCCTGGAACTTTCTGGTCCAGACACCCAAGATTCCTTGGGACAGTTGTAATTTTGTATATTTTTGTGAAAATACTCGGCTGTCTCTCCCATTAGATGTAAGGTCTTTGAGGGTAGAAGTCTTGCGTATCATGGCTACCACCAGTTTCCCAGGTTACAGCATGGCTGGACACACAGCAGCTATGCAATACAGACCTGAATGAACTTCAGTCTTTGTGGGGTTAGAAATCCCCACATGTATGTCTCATGTATGTCTCATTCGAGTAAGCCACTAATGGGTTACATTGGCTTTTGCCTTCACAGAAAAAGCAATAGATTTGGGCAGCCCTGAGGCAAACACAAAGACTGTTTTCT
>CAUYRH010165598.1:0-10023 GCA_963574655.1 Perodicticus potto | reverse complement strand
CCTAGTAAAGGAATTATAGGATCGAATGGCAGATCTATTTTTAGATCTCTAAGTATTCTCCAAACATCCTTCCAAAAGGAATATATTAGTTTGCATTCCCACCAGCAATGTAGAAGTGTTCCCTTTTCTCCACATCCACGCTAGCATCTCTGGTTTTGGGATTTTGTTATGTGGGCTAATCTCACTGGAGTTAGATGATATCTCAAAGTAGTTTTGATTTGCATTTCTCTGATGATTAAGGATGGTGAGCATTTTTTTCATGTGAGAGCATGAGTTTTGGAAGGCCCTCCCAAGACCTGGGGTCAGAACCATTGTTGGAGACCCCAGGGCGTCTGAGTGCTACCTCCTTACTCCGCTCTCAACCAGGGAAAAGGACTAAATAGAGAATAGATTCAAAAGTCACCTTAGCCGGGCATTGTGGTGGGTGCCTGTGGTCCCAGTTACTTGGGAGGCTGAGGCAAGAGAATCGCCTAAGCCCAGGAGTTGGAGGTTGCTGTGAGCTGTGTGACGCCTCGGCACTCTACCGAGGGCGATAAAGTGAGACTCTGTCTCTGCAAAAAAAAGAAAAAGTCATCTAACCTTCCCTTTGGCACCTTTCCAGAGCCAACGGGAATTAGAAAGTTTGTACCCCAACAGCCTCTTGCCCGTGACCTGGAGATCAGCATCTGCACTATGCACATTTAAGGGTGGATGGGCATCGAAATTATTAGTCCCCATTATTACAAATATACAGAAAACTAGGATAGAGACAAGTGGTCCCATTACTTACCACAGATGTCTTCTTTTCATCGTCTTTCCCCATATGGACCACCAAATATGATACCAGAACTTCATCTTCTCTCCTGGCTGGCTCGCCAAATATAATACTGGTGTTTCAGGTTCTTGCTCTCGGCGATTCAAAGAATGAATTCACAGACCACAGGAGCAGTGGTAAGACAGGGTTTATTCACAGCAACAAAAATTAAAACTTACAGAAAAACCAAAGGTCCTGGCAGAGAGAACCCAGGAGGGGAACAATCTCTCCTGCTCCCTCTTCCAGGTCTGTCCTGGGGCTCTCTGCTCAGGGGGTTATATAGTGGCAGGGGGTTGTTTTGCAGAACTCAATGTTGGCTTTTAGGGCATGGGTCTTCATCAGTTACAGACAGTTGTCCAATCAGCAGCAAGGTGCTGGCACTCTCAGGCCCTGGAAACTCACATGAGGAGACAAAGGGCCATCCATGAAATTGACCAGCCAGAAGTGTGTGGGGAGGAGACAGCAAGAAGCCAGTGTCTCCCCTACAGATGTCAGGCCCTGGTTTCTTCAGCCCCCAGAGCATTAACACCTCCAGAGCTAGCAGTTCATGGTGGCTCTTGTCCTGCATCAGAAACATGTTTCTATCAATCACTCACAGTAGCAATAGAGCTGTATAACAAATACCCTCAAAGCCTTAAAATATAACATATGATTCTTACTATAGGTCTCCTAGCTGGCTGTAAATCTGCTGGGCTATGTTGGGGTCCAGACTCTGGGCTTTGGATTCTAAGCTCCAGGCTTCAGGCTAAAATACAGATTCAACTCTATTCCATGTATCTCCAACTTAATTTTGGACCAGAGACTATCTATTGCAAACTCTTCTCATGGCAGATCACAGAAGCAAAAGAGGCCAAATCAAATTATGCAAGCACACTTAAGGACTTTACATGCCTCCATCTACTAACTTTCTGTTATTGAAAGGAAGATACTGAGAATTAAAGAGCAGTAACTACAAATTGAAAGCAAATTAAACAAGTAAAACTTAATTGCGCATCAAATTAGTAGCAAACAAGTAGATATTATTTCAAGCACCTTTTTAAGAAAAGTAATTGGATTATATACCTTGTGTGGGCTATACTCTAGAAACAAAGAAAACTTTGAAAAATATATAAAGTATGAAAGTATTTTTAGCAATATTACCAGCATTAATAATAATATTAGTAATATATGTATATATGTGGATAGATAAAGCAAACGAGTAGTTAAATAGTAGTTGTGTTGATGATGTTGAGGGCCTGGATATTTGTCATATTAAATGATATATGATCTCACTTGTATGTAGAATTTTAAAAAGTCAAACTTATAGAAATAGAAAGTAAAACAGTAGTTACCAGGAACTGGGTTTAGGAGGCCAGGAAATGGAGAGAGGTTGATCAAAGGGTACAGACATTCAGTTATAAAATCCACAAGTTCTGGGGATATAATATACAGCATGGGTGGTAATAGTGTGTATTCATTAATCTGATTGTGATAATCATTACACAGGAATACATAAATGAATTGTACACCTTAAATGCACACAATCTGTCAAGTAAATAGGTTTAAACTTAAAAAAGAATTTTATTTTAAAAAGAAAAACAAAATGAAGTAAGTAATACCAGGAAGTTCTAAATTCGAGTTATGTATCTGATGACACAGTGTAGTTCCAGATACTCAGGAGGCTGAAGTGGGAGGATTGCTCGAGCCTACTGAGTTTGAGGGTACAATAAGCTATAATAACACCTGTAAATAACCACTGCACTCCAGCCTGGGTGTCACAGCATGCCCTGTCTCTAAAAAATGAATGAATAAATAAATAAATGTCTACCTATATATGCATACATAAAAATAAATTTAAGTTAGAAGTATTCATGAGAAGTAAAAGGTACATGCATTAACTTGTCTGGGAATGGATACCTTCAGGAGAGAGGAGTTGGCCTCTGCAAAGGTCTACAAAAACTGGATATAATCTAGCCACTTAAGGTAATCAGTTCTGTTCAAGCATTCAATTTGGACAGCAGCAACCCCATCAGTATTAATTTTCTATCAGTGCTGTAAAAATTACCACAAACTTAATGATAATGCATTATCTTGCAGCTCTGGTGGTCAGGATCTTAAAATAGACTGGCAAAGTTGTGTTCTTCTGAGACTGGCAAAGTTGTGTTCTTTCTGGATGTTCTGGTGGAAAATCTGTTTTCTTGCCTTTTCTAGCTTCTAGAGCAGCAGTTCTCAACCTATGGGTCATAACCCCTTTGGGAGTTGAACAACCCTTTCACAGGGGTCGCCTAAATACATCCTGCATATCAGATATTTACATTATGATTCATAACAGTAGCAAAGTTATAGTTATGAAGTAGCAATGAAAATAATTTTATGGTTCGGGGTCACCAAAACATGAAGAACTCTATTAAAGGGCCACCACATTAGGAAGGTTGAGAACCACTGTTCTAGAGGCTGCCCACATTCCTTGGTTTGTGGTCCCCTACCATCTTCAAAGTGAACAATGGCCAGTCAAGTCTTTCCCATATCTCATTACTCTGACAAACTCTTTTGCTTTCTCTTCCCCATTTAATGACTCTTGTGATCACCTGGAGCTCACCCAAATAATGAAGGATAATCTCATAATTTTCAAGTCAGCCTGCTATCAAATATAGTCTCATCTATAGCCTTAATCCCCACTTGTCATATCATATGACATATTCCCATGTTCTAGGCATTAGAAAGTGGACACCGGGGCTTGGCACCCATAGCTCAGTGGTTAGGGCGCCAGCCACATACACCGGGACTGGCAGGTTCAAACCTGGCCCAGGCCTGTTGGACGACAATGAGAACTACAGAAAAAAAAATAGCCGGGCATTGTGGCAGGCACCTGTAGTGCCAGCTACTAGGGAGGCTGAGGCAAGAGAATCGCTTGAGCCCAGGAGTTGGAGGTTGCTGTGATCTGTGATGTCAGGGCACTACCAGGGATAACATAGTGAGACTATGTCTTAAAAAAGAAAAAGAAAGGAAGGAAGGGAAGGAAGGGAAGGAAGGAAGGAAGGAAGGAAGGAAGGAAGGAAGGAAGGAAGGAAGGAAGGAAGGAAGAGAAAGAAAAAGAAAGAAAAAAAGAAAAGAAAGAGTAAGAAAGAAAAAGAGACATCTGTTAGGGAGCCACTATTGTACCTACCAAACTACCCACTTAAAACATGCCAGGAAAGAAGTTTCCGTGTCTTCAATTGTGCAGGCTAATGTGGTGAATTCTGTCATGAGGCTGCAACCATAAACCTGGGACTCTGGCCCCAGATCACTTCAGGAGAATGGCAGATGCTTCCTTAATCATGGTGCTTAAAAGACTCACAGTCCAGAAGTCAAGTCGTCACTCTCTCAGAATCTAACATCTTGTCCTGTCAGGTTGCTGTGACCTGCACCAGAGTGTGAATCACAATAGCAAGAAAGACTTCATACCTCCTTTTGCCTTTGTGCCCATCAATTTTACCCAGTGAACACTAATCCAGTAAGTTTGGTGTTATTATTTGCTCTATGGAAGCCAACTATTGCTTAGTGCTTAAAGCAGTCAATCATGGCCAACAGCAATGCTTAGACCCTGTTCTATTAGATTCATTTGTTGAGGGCCAATGAAGGCACTTAATAGTCCAACAAATTAAATTAAAATTTGTATAATGAAAGACAGTAATGCAATGATAGCAAAGAATACAACAACAGCAACAGAAAAAAACACACTGTATCCAGAACCTGTACTCACAAAACCCAGAGAGAGGAAGGAGCAGTAAAGCTGAATATGTAATATGTGATAGGCAGCAGCAAGACAGGGCACATGCAGCTGTGCTCACTGGGGTGAGACAAAAAGTTATCTTACTACCCTATAGCAGTACCTGGGCTTCTCTTACCCTGGAATTAGTTACACAGGTAGCTATTTCTAGAGCCAAATTTGCCTGTTGCATAACTGATTCTTTAAATTGAAGAATGTGCAACCTATCCTGGATTCCCTCATTCATCTCTGGACAGTCGCCCAGTAGATGCATGGTCCCAGGATATTCAACCCCCTGCAATATTATATTTGTGTCTGCACATGTTTTTGTTTTTTTTTTCTCCTAACAGATCAAAGTTGTTTAACACTAACCCGTATTTTCTGCACATGAGTTTGGTTCTTCAGTTTTCTATAAATGGACCAACTGGGAACAGAAATTCTTGAATTCTTTCATATCATTTCTCAACTAGAATAATTTGTGGATTCAGTTTCCAAGTATGATATTGTAAAGACAGCATGTAAATTTAGCAAGAATTATTCATTTAATGGTTAGGGGTTCAAAAGACAACAAGGGACTTCAGGACTGAAGACTGTCAAATCCAGATTATAAAGAACCAAGAGAGACTCGGCACCTGTGGCTCAGTGGGCCAAGGCGCCAGCCATGTATACCTGAGCTGGCGAGTTCGAATCCAGCCCGGGCCTGCCAAACAACAATGACGGCTGCAAGCAAAAAATGCCTGGGCATTGTGGTGGGTGCCTGTAGTCCCAGCTACTTGGGAGGCAGAGGCAAGAGACTCACTTGAGCCCAGGAATTGGAGGTTGCTGTGAGCTATGATGCCACAGGACTCTATCCAGGGTGACAGCTTGAGGCTCTGTCTCAAAAAAAAAAGAACCAAGAGAAAACCAGGAGAGTCCACAGTGTCTCGATCTGGGGGCAGGAGAAGGTAGATGTCCCAGATCAAGCAGACAGGCAGAGGGAAAATCCTCTCTTCCTTCACCTTTTGTTCTACTCAGGCCCTCAAAAGACTGGCCCCATGTTGAAGAGGGCAGCTGCTTTAGTCAGTCTATAAATTCAAATCTTAATCTCATCCAGATACATCTTCACAAACATACTCAGAAATAGTGTTTAATCAAATATCTGGGCACTCCACAGCCCAGTCAAGTTGCCACATAAAATTAGTCATTGTCTTACCAGCCAGGGATTGTCCTAAACCAGAGCAATAAAGCAAAGTGAAAGACATTTATTAAACAGGTACACTTCCAGACATGAAGGGGTGTGGAAGAAAAATTAGCAAGTGATACAACACTCAAGAAGGCCCTGCAGGTCTCATTGGTTTCTCCTTTTCTTTCTTCTTTCCTTTATTGTTTTCCCCCTGAATGAGAATGTTGTCTCCTCCCATCCATTGGACAAGAGAGTTTTTAATTTGTTTGTTCAGATCTGGATGTATCATGGCTCCCAAAATCCACTGGGTGTAGGGGGTTGAGGCAGGACAAGCTGCAATGCTGATTTATGGTAATGCTGGTGGAATGAAGTCAAAGTCATTTGAGTACACTCTTGCCCTCCATCTGCACCAGCACCTCCAAAGGGACTTTCCCCAACTAGAACAAGCAAGGTGTGTCTACAATGAGTACAATTGCAGCTTGACCACAGCTTTTGTTTTCATTGATTTGCAACCCTAATTTTGTTCCTATTATTATTTGCCACCTGTGTTCCCTATCCTAATCTCCTGCCTCAATGGCAGTGACCAATGTAGTGTTTTAAAATGAACAAAACAAACAATAATACATTATAATCATTAAGAATTTTAGTATTCCCTGATGTAGTTCTTATTGCTTGACTTAAAACAAGAAAGGACCATGATGAGAAGCAGCAAAACAGTGCCAAGTCAACAGGTGCTGGAGAATTAAAAATGCATAAGGTGAGGCAAAATGAAACTCACTGTCTGAGTAGAATATATAAAATACAGAGAATAATTCTTTATTCTTCTTATGCCATTCAGGCTAAGATCACTTTGTTAGTTATTATCCTTTCCCCCTGTTTAAGTAATCACCGAATTTATGCACTTTTCATCCTTTGGTCAAGGGCCTGCCCTTGGGGATGTGGAGAGCTACATGTAGCCTTGAGGGCCCAGAATCTCCACCTCTGGTTTATACCAATGATAACCTCAGAGCTCAAGACTCCCGTTTCCACAGTTCACCATAACTGTTCATGCTACTCCCTTGGATCAAGTTTTTCTCACATCCTAAACCCCGCACTGAGGTCATTTTTAAATTACATTCAACAGAATGAACATTAGAATGCTTTTCTTAAAACAGGTCTGGAGGGGGGAGAAGCCAAGATGGCGATCTGTAGCCAGCTTTCCACAAAAGCTACTGTCCAGAAGGAGACTTAAAGGACAGAAATTTAGCAAGGAAGAGGATGGTTTGGATCTGAGCCAAAAGAGAGGGCAAAAGAATGGACATCAACCCTGCTGGGGTGACCTGCAACCCCAAGGACACAAACAAAAGGTATAGAGCACATTGCCAAGCGGACGGAAATCCCTTCCCCCATGAGAGAAGTTCACAGTATACTCCATACTTCCATACAAACAAGTGAGCAGAGTTCAGATGTCCTCCCACTCTACCCCACAGGAGAGACCCTCTAAAAACCAGACCTTCTTCCCCTACTAGGGTGCCATAGCACTCTCCTGCCAGGCATAAAACTGTATAAAACTGTATATATTCTCTACCTGCAAGTTTGCACTCCTGGCACTCCCCTCCACTCTCACCCTGAGGTCTGGAGGTCTGGCCCCCACAGAGTCCAGATTCTTAAACATTTTCTCGAGGGTTGTGGATGGGGCATAGACTGTTGCTGATCTGTGCTGATTTTACGGATCAGGAGTGGTGAGAGGAAAGTGATCCAAGAGGAGGCAGAGCTGGAGAGGCAGTCCCTTGAGGCATGGAGCAGCAGCCACAGCTGCGGGAACAATGGCAGTGGGGCTCAAACCCCTGGGGATGTTTTAAGGAGACACTCCCAGTCTCTCTGGGCAGCCAGAGGAAGCCGGGAAGCTTCTCCAGTGGCAGCCACCGGCAGAGCAGACTGGGTGGAGACTGCTTTACTCAGCTTCAGACGCACCTGGCCCTCAGGGGATGAAAGCTGAGACAAAGGGCTGGAACTCACAGACTTAGTCAGACCCATTTGCAGACCAATAGCCATGAAAAAAACAAATTCTGCGAACTTGTTCTGTTCTATCAGCAACATCAATCAGGGACAGGGCTGGAACTGAGTGAATCACCCCAGGCCCTATCAAGTACCAGGTTGTCAGGCCTCACTTCCCCCTGCCAAACAGTGACAGAGAGTGGTGGACTGGCTGAGGAGCCACAGACCTCCTTGTGACCCAGGCAGGTGCAAACCTCTGGAGCATCTGCTCTTTGGAGGAAACTGGATCACAGCCCTGCAGGGTTACCAGTGACTGGGTGTGACAGAGTGGCAAGGTGGGGAAGAAGGCATCAACCTTCCCAGACTAATCTACTTGCTGGGGGGGGGGGCTCCTGAGCTCACAGAGCACCAAAGCAAGTCATACTAGACCTTCCAGCAGATCCCTGCTATCTAGTTGCCAGAGAATTTTCAAGTCTTCCATTTGAGGCCGGTGCTGTCTGGGACAATTAATTGGGACCTCTTTAACTGGGACAATCGCCCGAGGACTTTCCAAAGTTGTACCCTGGGTGTGTGGTAGTGGGAAAGTTTGATTTTCCTTTTCCAATTGTTGCCTGTGGGGAACACGGTGACTTAACTGCTGGTATTTCTCCACAGCTCAGACTTGAATCCAGAGTAACTGATTCTCTAGGGTAAGACAGAGACTAGCTGAAAATAAGACAGAACCACTTAACCCCACCACACCAAGAAGGTCCCCAGTTTCACAAGCAGTAGCACTGTACAGGTCCTTGGCAAAACTCTAGGGGAAATGGTACAGACACCAGTCTCAGCTTTCAGGAAAAGGACTGGTCAATCACTATTCCTAGAACCCCTAACCCAACGTGTCTTTATCTACTCATCCAGCCAAACAGTGTAAAATAATCATGGGGCGGAATCAGCGGAAAAGCTCTGGAAACATGAACAACCAGAGTAGACCAACCCGCCCCCAAGGAACATTTTGGCAGACACAAATGATGATCCTATTCATAAACAGATGGCTGAGATGTCAGATATCGACTTCAGAATTTGGATTGCAAACAAGATTAATAAAATAGAGGAAAAGTTAGATTTAGAAATTCAGGGTGCATTTCAAAAATTGTCTCAAGAAGTCAAGGAATTCAAAGACCAAATGACAAAAGATTTTGATACATTAAGACAAGAAGTTGCAGCCCTCAAAGATCTGAGAAACACAGTAGAATCCCTCAGCAACAGAATGGAGCAAGCAGAAGAAAGGATTTCTGACATTGAAGACAAAGTTTTGAGTGCTCATTTTTGAGTGCTCGCAAACCTACAAAGAGGAAAAGAAATGGAAGGCAAAAATGGATCATACTCTCAGACAGCTCTGGCATAACTCAAAGAAAACCAATATTCACCTTATAGGGATACCTGAAAATGACGAAGTGGCGTCACAAGGCACAGAGTCTCTTCTTTATGAGATTATGAAAGAGAATTTTCCAGACATGCCAGGAGATTCTGAAATTCAGATAGCAGACAGTTTCAGAACCCCAGCACTACTCAACCCAAATAAGACAGCACCCAGGCACATCATAATTAAGTTCACTAAAGTTAATACGAGGAGAAAATTTTGAAAGCAGCCAGACACAAGAAATCCATAACCTACAAGGGGAAGAATATTAGAATAACTGCAGATCTCTCTGATCAAACCTTTCAAGCTGGAAGAGAATGGTCATTGATTTTTAATCTCCTAAACCAAATAACTTTGAACCCAGGATCCTGTATCCAGCTAAACTGAGTTTTGTTTATGACGGAGAAATTAAATACTTTAATAACATCCACATGCTGAAGAAATTTGCTATAACTAAACCAGCTCGCCAGGATATTCTCAGACCTATTCTCCATAATGACCAGCATAATCCTCCAATGCAAAAGTAAATTGATCCAGAAACTTTTTATCAAATTCCCACTTCCATGGTGACAAAAGGATTAAAAATGTCCACTAGACTTTCTAAAGATTTGTCAATGTTTTCAATTAATGTTAATGGTTTAAATTGTCCTCTAAAGAGCCACAGATTGGGTGACTGGAAACAAAAACTCAGGCCTGATATCTGCTGCATACAAGAATCTCATCTTACCTTAAAAGATAAATATAGACTAAAAGCGAAGGGATGGTCATCTATATTCCAGGCAAATGGAAAACAGAAAAAAAGCAGGTGTTGCAATCTTATTTGCAGATACAATAGGCTTTAAACCAACCAAAGTAAGGAAGGATAAAGATGAACATTTCATATTTGTTAAAGGTACTACTCAATATGATGAGATTTCAATTAATAATATTTATGCACCCAACCAGAATGCACCTCAATTTAT
>CAUYRH010165596.1:0-18311 GCA_963574655.1 Perodicticus potto | reverse complement strand
TTTTTTTTCCAAAGTCTCAAAAAATAGACAACTAATATTATATAAATAAAAGCAAAGGAGAGTTTCAAAAAACAGATCATGCCAAATCTTATAGACAATAGAAAAAGAAGAAATATTTCAAAAACATTCTACTTGATCTGAATACACCCGATATTGAAATTGGAGAAAATATATTATTATAAAGGGAAATTACAAACATATTTCACTTATAAGTGAGGATACAATATCCTAAACATATTAAAATTCTGAATTAAAAATTAATGTTTAAGTAATGTACTTTGGTCAAAATGAAATCCAATTTATGTGAGAATTAGTCACTATAATCTTTCCTCTTTTTTTTTTTTTGTTTGTTTTCTTTCCCTCACCCCCTTCCTCCTTCCTTCTCTGTCTGCTCTCTCCTTCCCCCATGCCCCACTGTATCATTAATTGTCAATAATTGTCCTCAAATCAAAGTTGAATACATAGGATTCATGCTTCTCCATTCCTGTGATGTTTCACTAAGAATAATGTGTTCCACCTCCATCCAAGTTAGTACAAAAGCTGCAAAGTCTCCATTATTTTTGATGGCTGAGTAATATTCCATGGTAAACATATATCACAGCTTACCTATCCATTCCTGGGTTGAAGGACATTTAAACTGTTTCCACATTTTAGCAATTGTAAATTGGACTGCGATAAACAGCCTAGTACAAATGTCTTTACAATAAAAGTTTTTTTTTTTTCTTCTGGATAGATGCCCAGTAATGGGATTGCAGGATCAAATGGGAAGAAATGTTTTCATCGAACTGGTTAACATAGCCTTCATGGCATTTTCTTAGTTACTGTGTTTAGACCTTTATATTCTGCATTTATAAGTTTCACCTGTACCCTTCTAAGATGCACCGTAGGTGTGGTCCCATCCATTACCCTCCCTCAAATGTCCAATTTTAAAGTCAAAACTTGAAGATTATTTTTGCTTAATACAAATGTTTCTGTGATTACGTTGGTAACCACATCTATTACCAAAGTTTCTTTATGAATAATCAAGTCTAAAATCTATAACTTCAAACTAGCATATACCTATGTCATTAATTTCAGTTTGTCACACATAGATGTCAAGTGTGAATATGTGTATAAACCTATATAAACACACCCACACAAACACACACTCTGCTCCTTACCAGCTCCCCTTAGTACTGCCACTGATTTGCTGGCTACATTGGAGAAGGCAGATATCCAAGTCAGATGGATTAATTGAGGATGGAAAAATGTTAAGCTGTCACCTAGCACCCAATCAATCCATAGGGATAAGAGGAAAGAAAATTCATATTTTCAGCAATTGGCCAGCAATTATAGGCCTTAGCTTTAAGCTTTATACTTTTAGATGATTCTGTCATTTAACTCCTTTGTACATTAACAGAGTATAAATCATGCATAAACACAGAACAAAACATTTATAGGAACAGTTATATGTAAAGTATATTTAATGTGACATGGGATCTAATGTTTTATTCAACTGAATGATTTGGATTAAAATTTTTTCTTCATTTTGCCATATTATAATTGTGTTATCTTTCACAAATTGCATTTGTATTTAACAATAATTAATGGACTATGGGGTATATATGGATGTATAAAACTAAATGGTATAATATGCATATAATGAAAACATATTCAACACTAAAGAACTATTTTTGGTCTCTAAGTATTAAACTGAACCATGTAAAGTCACCAGTATTAGATGTTCTTAATCCTAAAAAATTCTACTTTCATAGGATTCCAACTTAAACATAATGAAAATCAACAATAACCTATATGCTAGAGATACCATGAAACTATCAATTTTTTTCTACCTTTTAGGTGTCAAGATATTGACAGCAATTGGTCTTAAAGACAGAGTCAAAACCACATTACTGGTCAATATGGCTACATTAATAAATTATAAATGACTATGAATAGAAGACACTTGTAATGAGTATAACTGGCAAAGGATAGGTATTCAGAACCATATCAAATGTATTTGAATTTAGCAGATATTTCAGATTCATCATGTCCACAAGTAAAGTCAAATTGAATCCCCAACCCCCATTATCTATTCTTTCCTATCTTGCTAAGTGGCACTTTCACACACCCAGTTGTTAAAGTCGAAAATATACAAGTCACCATAACATTTTTCTCTTCCCCTATCTCCTATTATTTATTCAATTTAACTTATTCTTCAAAATATTTCTAGAATCCATAAACTCCTCTCAACCTCTGCTCCTACTCACCAGCCCACATTATCAGTACCTCTTGCCTAGGACACCAGCCACTTGAACTAGTTATACACTTTCTCTCATTTGCTTTGTACAATGACTTTCTGACATAGACTCTGGAAATGCCCCAATTTACAGAGATTAATTAATTTGACTAAGGTCATACAACTTGTTGGATTGCCAGCTAGTCTGGTTCTACACAGTTAGAATGTGCATGGCTGCACTATCTATACTTTTAGTCATGTTTGTTAAAGAGTTAACAATGGCTGTGATGTTGACCTTGCTTTTATCTGTTTGAATATAAAATTTAAACCACAAATAACAAGACGTTAGTAAAAAAAAATGATTAAACATATAATTCTGGCCTATCATTTACAGACAGGGTACCAACACTTGAGGTTAGGTCCTATCCCCACAAATGGGCCTGGCCTGGAGCTGAAGGCAGACAGGGCTCGTGGGACTCTGATTCCATAACTGTCTGCTGTTGTGCTCTTAAGCATTCCCAACAAAGTAAATACTGATGACCCTATTCACATTAATAAAATTTAGGCATTCTCCTCTTAGTATGATCTGCAATGTAAACATAATAATATTAAATGCAAATGTTTCTATAGCACATACTTTGGTAAGCACTGATCTAACTACGGCTGGCCTCTGCGTCTGTAGTTCCACAGTGGTGGATTCAACCAACCAAGAACCAAAAATATTCAGAAAAATAATGGACCATTGTGTCTATAGTGAACATGTTACACAGTTTTCTTTCCTATGATTATTTCCTAAACAACACAGTACAACCACTATGGACATAACATTTACATTGTATTAGGTATTACAAGTAATCTAGAAATGACATCAAGTAAGGAAGGATATGCACAGTTTATATAGAAATACTGTGCCGTTTTATCTAAGAGATCTGAGATCTATGCATTTTGGTATCCATGAGGATAAGAGGTATGTGTATCCCTGGGATACCTCTGCGGATACCGAGGGATGTCTACTTATGTCATTTAATCCTATGAGTTAGGTACTATTACTATCCCCATAATCAGATGAACAGACAAAGAATGGTTAAGAAACTTGCTCAAGCCTGGGTGTGGTGGCTCGTGACTATAATCCTAGCACTTTGGGAGGCTAAGGCAGGATGATTGCTTGTGGTCACTAGTTTGAGACCAGCCTGAGCAAGAGTGAGACCCTGTATCCACAAAAAATGGAAAAATTATCTGGGCATGGTGGCATGTGTTTGTAGACCCAGCTACTTGGGAGGCTGAGCCTAGGAGTTTGAGCCTAGGACTCAAACTAGGGACTGCTTGAGCCTAGGAGTTTGAGCTTACAGTAAGCTATGGTGATGCCACTGCATTCTAGCTCAGGTGACAAAATAAGACCCTGTCTAAAACAACAACAACAACAAAAAAAAGGAAAATGAAAAAAGAGAGAGAGAGAGACTTGCTCAAGAATATTTTTAGTATATGGCAGAGCCAGAATTCAAACTCCATATTCAAACCCCCAGGCAGTCTGACCCCATATCTATAATCTCTATTACCTTATGTAGCCTTGATAAAATATTTCATATTCTTTTTCTCTCTATGAAAGTATAATCAATATTTCTAGTCTTTATAGAAATGGATGGAACAGCAAAGAGCCTTTGAGCAGAAGGGAGAAGAGCAGGTATGTGGCTGCCACACGCTGTGGGTCAGGCTCGCATGGGAGATGACCTTCTCTGTGACAGGAAGGAGTTTATTTTCTGAAAGTTCAACGTGTCCTTCTTTTCCTGACTAGTTTCTGTCAGCTTATAACAAACTGAACCTAGCTTGAAACCTATTATGACTTTTCTGTCATTTATTCACCTAAAACAAAGAATAATAGTAAGAGAAAGAAGCCAGACACCAAAGACTACATGCAGTATGTGGCAGTGACAGGAAGTTCAAGAAGAGCAAAGTCCTGTGTCCGAATGCAAGTCAAAGTCCAGCAGGGCAGGCCTGGTGGGAAGGCGCTGACTGCAAAAGGGCACAAGAGAAAACTTTGAGGGGTAAAGGCAGCGTTTCGTTTCATTACAATTGTTGTGATTATTACACCATGTCATACATTTACCAAATACTTACACTTGAAACTGGTGCAATTCATGCAAATGACTTAGAGCTCAATAAACCTGCCCCCCAAAATTGGTTCAAAATCTTTTCCTTCTGAGGCCAGCAAACCACCGTCTGTACTCTGGCTGCCTGATTCCATGAATAATGTTTTACTGGAACACAGTCTGTGGCTGCTCTCACCTTACAAAAGTGAGTTGAGTAGCTGAGACACAGCATGGCCTGCAAGCCTAGTTAGTTGTTACTTGGCCTTTCAAGAAAGTTTGTCATCCTTGTTCTAAATACTTAATGATCTCAGTTCCAGCTTAAAATGGCAGATTAAAGATCCATATCAGACTAGATTATCTCTCCAAATCTCATAAAAACCATAGTGCAAGATGTTTTTAAAAAACAAAGACACAAATCTGCAAGGATGAGGAGAACAAGGGAGGAAAAAATGACAACATTTTGGAAGACAGAGAGCAGACAGAAGAGTGGTAACTAATTTAGCAGATTTGAGAAAGTCCAATCTCAAGCTGGCAGTGGGAAAGCTGAGAACCAACTCCATTTACAGTACAGAATCTTCCAAAGCATAGAGATAGGATTTCAGGTACCACTGAGATTGACAGAGTGGCATGTACATGCTAAAATGAAGGCCGTTTGAGTAGTTATTTCCCCTTCTTCCATTCCATGTAGTTTGGCAAATGTCTTTCTATATGCTGATAGGAGAAATTTTGAAATGGGATATTGGAAACGGTTGGCATCAGTTCCAATAATGAAAACAGGGATTAACTGACCATTTGTAAATTGAATGTGGAATGTAATAACCTATCCCACCCCATCCTCCCTAGCCTTCACTCCCTCTAAACTTCCAGACTATCAGCAGTCAGACCTTTGGACTTCAGGCAGAAGATGGAAGACTTCTTTGGAAAATCAAACCAAACTAATTAAGAAAAAAGTTCCAAAGACACAGATGGATGGTATTGAGCGTAGAGGAAAGTTCCCAACAAAGAGACTACTCAAAATACCTTCAAGTGAGGCTCAAAACATAGTAAGCCCCACCCACATACTTAGAGATTTCAATTAGCTCTTTAATTCCCACTGATAATATCGACAGGTTGCCAAACACTATTAGACACATGAAGGAAGTCTCTGAACACAAAATATAGAGGCCAGATGCACAGAGAAAGATACTTGGAAGAATGTGAGACTTTAAAGGAAGAGAAAAAATTTCAAATACACTCTTATGATCTTCAGAGGTAATAATATATACATAAAACAAGAACAAGGACTTACTATTTTAAAGGAATATTTGAAGAATAAAAGAGGTCTTGAAAACTAAAATCAAAACAGCAGAAATGAAAAATTCAATAGAAGAATTAGAGGATTAAGTAAAAGAAATCTCCCAGAAGTATGATAACATGGGAAATAGGAGAGAAAAGTAATAAACCAGATAATAAGTCAACAAAATCCATTATCCAAAAAACAAGTTCCATAAAGAAAAAAGAGAAGGTGGGAAATCATTACCAAAAGAATTTAAGAAAATTTCCCAGCACATTAGTGCCAGATTGAATGGGCTAAGTACCCAGCATAATGAATAAAACTAGATCTGAAGAGGTATGCATATCCTTGTGAAATTTCAAACCCAGAAATAAGGTTCTAAAAGTTTCAAGAAAGAAAAATAAATGACTAGGATTTGGAACAATTATGGACTTTTCAATAGCAATAGAGGGAGCAAGATGATGATCATGAAATGTTTTTAAAATCTAAAAGAAAAAATAATTTCTAACTTACAGTTCTATACCTACCCAAAATGCCATCAAACATAAATGAAAGATAAACATACAATGTAAAAAAAATTATATTTCATTGCCCTCTTCTAAAGGAACAACTGGAAGATAATGCTCTTCAAAGTAAGAAATAAATCAAGAAAGAGAAAGGTGAACTATAGGAAACAGAGGAAATAAGAGAGTGACAAAAGGAATCTTCAGAATACAGGCAGTCCCAGGGTAAAACACCTGACTAACGTCAGACTCACACTTACAACGGGGGATGAGAGGTATACAGTAAGTCCCCGAGTTACTGACTAATGTTCAACTCGTACTTACAAACGGAGGCTATTGCAGGTAATAGGTAACTAACTGTACCTGTTCCTTACTTACATATACAAATTCAACTTAACAAACCTACAGAACCCATCTCATTCGTAACCTGAGGCCTGCCTATAATGTCATAGGAAAATGCTGGGGTGACACCTGGACAGCAGATGCAGTAGCAGTGAGACCAGGTGGTAGAAGTGTGACTCGGAAGGCAGATATGCTGAGAGCTGTCACCAAGACCCTCAGTAGCACTGTGTCATCCTTGTAAGAGATTACCTGACCAGCAGGACCTGGATTCTTCTTTGTATGTGGCTTTTCTCAATCACATGCTAATGAATTCTTCTCTCCCATTCATGCTGTCTTGCTGTATTAGTTGAGGTCACTTAGTACAACTCACAAAAGTGTTATGTTTTCACTAAACAGGAGCTAGAGGTAGACCATGGAAAGCTTAGAAATAGAAAATAAAAAACAGCACAGTCCCTGTAGCCGTATTTCTGCAGATTTCCCCTGAGAGATAGATGCTTCAACTATGTAAAGCCACTAAGTTTTTCAAGAGTTCATTGTCTACTGATTTCCTTTCTAATGGGGCTCTTGTGATGCTCCGGGAATCTGATATCAGATCATGATCCAGAATATCTGTTCAGTTTATCTTCTACTAAGAGCTTTTGTCTGATAGGAGCACTATATTTCTTTCCTAGGTGTATGCTTGGCTGCTCAATATTTCAGATGAAAAACTATAGTATTTAGGAATACACACAGTGACATGATCACAGGTGCCAGGGATTAAGAGTAGCATCTTGGAGGCCATTATTCTTGCCTACCACAACCCAGCAAGAAGTAGGAGAGCCAGTGTTAAACCTTGCTAGGATCTCACTCAGAAGACTGAAGGAAGTCGAGACATATTCTAAGCAGAAGATCTTTGTATCATACGTCCTCGACTGATAGCATCTGTCACAGAAGCGGCAGTAAACCAAAAAGACAGAATGACTCAGCCAGTTTACATTTGTTAGACTTTGTCACCGGGTAACTTAGTGCAACATCAGGCAGGGCACAACTAGGAAAGCCACAGTGGCAAGGAGGGACACACGCACAGGCTCACAAGCATGAAAGTGCCTCCCCGAGGCCAACACAGCTGCCTTCATCTAGCGCATGCGCACACCACAGCGGAGCAAGAGACGCAGGAACGCCCTTGGAGTTGGGTATGTGGGTTGTATGTGGAGGGGGGCAGGATTAGACTGTTCTATAGCCCCGCCCAAATAATTACTGTTATGATAGCACATGGAGGACATGCTAAGTTCCAGACAGTTCAATAATCCAGAACATTCTCAGAAAAATGGCACAATCATAACATAAACATGCCCCATAGTATATACCCAATTCCAAAGGCGTTTCTGCGTTGGTGGGACCACACCTAAGGTGCTCCTTAGAAGGGTCCAGGTGAAAATTACTGAATGTCTTAACACAGTAACTAAGAAAATGCCATGAAGGCTATGCTAACCAGCTTGATGAAAATATTTCAGATTGTATATGAAACCAGCACATTGTTCCCCACGACTGCATTAATGTTCACAGCTACGATTTCATAAAAAAAAAAGAAAAAATAAGTAAACTGTATACAAAGAATTAACAATTTAAAAACTATGGGAAGACCATTTAAAATTGCCAGACATGTTCTCTCTCTCTTGCCACACACACACACACACACACACACACCCTCTCCACAAGTACACACACACTCCACACACACACACCCGCTCCACAAGTACACACACACTCCCTCTCCACAAGTCCACACACACACATTCTCTCTCCACATACACACACACTCTTTCCACACATACTCACTCCACACCCACACTCTCCCTCTCTCCACACACACACACTCTCCACACACACACACACACACTCTCTCTCTCCACACACACACACACACACACACTCTCTCTCTCTCTCTCTCTCCACACACGCACTCTCTCCACACACACTCTTTCCACACATACACATTCTCTACACACACACTCTCCATCCACACACGTTCTCTTACTCTCCACACACACACTCTCTCCACACACACACTCACCCTCTCTCCATACACACACTCTCTCCACACACACACACACTCTTTCCACACATACACACACACTATCCCCCCCACACTCTCTCTTTCTCCACACACACACTCTCTCTCTCCCTCCATACACATACACACTCTCCACACACACACACACTCACTCTCTCTCCCCCCCCACACACACTCTCTCTCTCCACACATACACACTCTCTTTCTCTCCACACACACACTCTCTCCACAGATACACACACACACACACACACACTCTCCACATACACACACTCTCTCTCTATGCATACATACACATTCTCCCTCCACACACATACATGCACATACTCACACTCTCTCTCCATATGCACACACACACACACACACATTCACTCTCTTTCTCTCCACACACACATATATATATACCCATATATACTCACTTTCTCTCTCTCACAAGACTTTCTATACTCACTTTCTCTCTCTCACAAGACTTTCTGCTCTTACCCAATGTCATGTAATTAGCTTTATGACTTCAAGGGGTTCACTCACCCTCTTGGATGCTTGAGTTCTTCATTGGTACATGAGTGGTTAATCTGGGAGACCTCTAAAATTCTACATTTTTCTAATAAAATAAAGCAATGCTCTGGGAACAAAAGAAAACTAGAGTTGCTGGAAAAAAGCAAAATAAGAAATGTGGCAAACAGCACATTTGATTTCTGTCGGAATACATTGCAAAGACATAATTATACACTTGCAATAATCATTTACTTTGTCATAAAACAATGTCTTAAAATACCTTAAAAATACACTTATAAAACCATAAGTTAAGGTATGGTAGATCGCACCATAATCCCAGTGTTTTGGAAGGCTGAGGCAGAAGGATCACTCAAGGCCAGGAGTTTGAGAGCAAGGTAACATACTGAGACTTCCTCACTACAAAACCCGACAACAACAACAAATCAGCCAGCGGGGTTACGGACACCTGTAGTCCTAACTACTTGGGAGACTGAGGCAGGAGGATCACTTGAGCCCAGGAGTTCAAGGCTGCAGTGAGCTATGATCACACCACTGCACTCTAGCCTAGGCAACAGAGCAAGTCTGCTCTGTTTTTTTATTATCTTAAAAAAAAATAATAAAGTTAGGTTGTTCACAAAAAAGTCACATGAAAACATGTAAGAAGCTAAAAAATACCCATAATATTAGTTCAAATACATAATACTTTCTCTGTGCTGAAGTAAAACACAGTTCATTCAGATGAAGTTTAATATTTTAAATTTGTAAAAAATTTGAATTTAAGTAGCATTTTAGCTTTCAAAAATGCAGACAAAGTAGAAGTTCTAGAATTCCTTTAGTAGAAGTTTACTCCATCTTAGATGTTTTTAAGTCTAGATACTGAATTTTGGTTACCAGCTGGTATTTTTTAAGAGTTCCTATCACAGATTTGAATTAGCAATGGTTTTACTTTTAACGGGACAGATCTCCAGGAACAGGACTGGTAGGTAGAAAAGTTTACATATTTTTACTTTTGGCAAAGTAATACTAGATTGCTTTCTCACATTCTCACCATACTAAGCGAGAAGAATCTTTCCTTTACATCTAGCCAACAAAAGGTAGAATAGCTCCTTCAAATTTTTATTAATTAATTCTATTAATTAATAGTTGTGAACATCAGTACTTTTTATTGGATTTCCTTACTGAGACATTAAGTGATTATTTACTATGATGAAGCCAATGCTTAGCACAGATGACTTTATGAAATTCTACCTGTTTATGTAGAAGCATATTTACTGAAATAATTTAACCTAAAAAAAACCTTTCAAGTTGTTCCAATTAATGCAAAATTTTAATTAATAAAAAGCAGGCATTTTAGAATGTTTCTATTCTGATAAAAATATTTTATTTACTGTAAAGCTAGATTTCTCATCATCTAAACAATTCAGCTGAAAAACTTAACACATTTTAATAAAATAACAAATTGGTGTATTTTATCAGCAGTTCTGTTTTTAGAATGAGGACACACCAAATGTTTCCTTTACTGCCCATCACAAAATGCAAACAGAGAACAACTTTACCATGCTTTTATTTAAAAAATTCCCAGCATATAGCAAATATACCTTAATTTACTTAATAAGAAAAATATGAGGAAAAAATAAGAAAAATATTTATTTTGACCTTTTGAAAACATTACATACTTTAAAATATAACTCACACACTTTAAACTGTATCTTATTATTATATTATTTTTGAGACGGGGTCTCACTCTGTACCCGTGGCATCACAGCTCACAGCAACCTCAAACTCTTGGGCTCAAGTGATTCTCTTGCATCAGCCTCCCAAGTAGCTGGGACTACGGGCACCGCCCACAACACCCAGCTTATCTTATTATTATTAATTATTGTATTATAGTAATTAAAGCAGCTAACATTTATCAGGCAGTTACTATGAGCTTCTGATCAAGCACTGTACATGTCTTGATTCAATCAAATTTCACAGTAAAACACCGTGAGGCAGCTACTATGACACACAGAGGCTGAGTCTGAGATGAACGTAGCTACTTTTCCCTGTACTATGCTAACTCACGACCAATCTTTCTATCCTCCACATCACCTTGCAAGTTGACTCAATGACTTACGTTTTCAACTTGTACTGGAATATTTTGTTAATAAATATAATTTAAAATAGTCTAAAGACTTTCAAAAAGAATCTACAGGACGTTTATCTAACTTCTGTTAACAATATTACCAAATCATTGAAACTAACACTAAATATCCACATTTTTAAAAAGTATTGGATCAGTGCATTCAATAAATGAGTTCTACAATCTCTAGCTTGCTTTCCTTTTTAAGATTAAAATATTGTTACTGTGTTCTTCATGACATCATTAATCAAGGCATATACACTGTTTCTACAGAATATATACTTACTTGAAACTAAGTCCACAAATAAAAATTCTGAAGAGTGAAAATATGTCATATAATAAATTGGGACTAAGTTTCAGATCATTAATACATATAACACTTTTTTTGACTTTTATACAAATGTTCACAGCAGCTCTGTTTGTAATAGTCATAAAATGGAAATATCTTGAATGTCCAACAACCCATGAAAAGTTAAGCACATTGTGACATCCGTATCATAAAATACTATTCCAGAATAAGAAGAAAAAAATATTGATACATGTAACAACATGGATGAACCTCAAAATAATTTATGCTAGATGAAGGTAGCCAGGTAAAAAGGAGTACCAATTATATGATTCCATTCCTATAAAATTCTCAAAAATTCAATCTAATACGTAACATCAGAAGGCAGATCAATAGTCATCTTGGACAGGCAGGAGTGAAAACTTATGAAAAAGGAATGATGATCTGGGGGGATAATGGATATGTTTATTGTCTTGATTGTGTTGATGGTTTCAGGAACGTGTACATATGTCAAAAATAATCAAATTAATAATTTGAGTATATTTGGTTTACTATTTGTCAACTGTATTTCAATAAATCTCTAAAACATTCCAAATTCCATTTATCCCCATGTAACTCCACCAATTTTCTTTTTTGTGCTTTTTAAAAATTAAATCATAACTGTATACATTAATGCATTTATGGGGTACAATGTGCTGATTTTATATGCAATTTGGAAGGCTTACATCAAACTGGTTAACATAGCCTTTACCTCACTTACTTTATTATTGTGTTAAGACGTGATAAAATAAAACTAGTCATTTTATGTTTTTTTATTTTTACATACACATGTGTTAATTAGGTTTCCACTTTTTGCCTTCACAGAATTTAAAAGGCTTAAAATGTAATAACAATAACAATGTTTAAGATAAGGACTAGAAACAAAAACCATGTAAAGAATGAACGAAGATAAATACATTCAGAAAAGAAAACAGACGATTACTGCATCAAAATATTAAGCAATATTAGTAATAATAATGCCAAGAAACTAACGTTCACATTTTCAAATAAGACATTATAGAGTGCTTTGACTCTGAGACTCAAAACTAGTCATTTTAGGAAACTAGGCAGTAATAATTTTAGGGCAACAGAACAAAAGACTTCAAAGAATTCTCATATGCTATAAAAACTGTTAGGACTAAACTGTTACACAGTGACCTTGCTGGTGTCTAACCCACCTAACAGTATTTGGAAGTGCATTGTTTCAAATCAATAACTAATTAACAAAGTACAAAAGAAGTTCCACTGTTTCCTTAGGTCCTTGTTAAAAATGGCTTTTGGCAGCACATGGGCAGAAAGGTCGCTTCTATGACATCTCCAGGAGCTTTCAACACCCTGCCTCTGTCAGATTAAATTACTTTTAGCAATTAATTGTCATAAGTTAAAACAGAAGCACATTTGTTACAGCAGGCTGTCATAATGACAGGGTGAGGAGTTGTTTTGATATGAATTCCTTCCACTGACCTCCTATCATATCTTAATTTTTGTGGTTGACCTAACTGGAAGATTGGGAGCACATCTTAGCTGGAATGGCACAGGCCAAACCTTGGGGGTCCTGGGATATGATACTAACAAATAAATAAAAAAAATTTTCCACAGATACTTCTGAAAGGCAGAGTTTATGAAAAAAAGGTATGTGTAACTTGGAAATTAAATTTAAAACAAAATTATTTATAATTAACACAAAAATACAGAATGTGAAAAAAATATAACATTCGATTGAGTTTATATATATGAGATTATGGGAACATTATTACATTATATCAAAGTTAAATTCCCAGAGGAATATGCTAAAAGTAAATATTAAATAATTCTAAAATTTAAATTTCAGGAAGATATGTGTGTATATAAATATATAAGTATACACACACACACACACACACACACACGATACATAATAGCTTCTACCTGATAAATGTGCTTTGTTTAAAACCTCCATAACTTTATAAAATTAATTGCCAATAATAATTCCCTATCAAATTATTTTTTTACAAATATGCATTTGAATAGAACTAGGGAAAAACCCTCCTAACTGAGGAATGTAATACTTGGGTGAATTCAGTAATAGATCAGATAGCATTTTTAAAAATGAATGACATATGTAAATTTTTTCCCAATGATGAAGTACTTTTATAGTTGATTTTTCTACATATTGCTATCAATTTGGTATATTCTTCAGCCATTTTAGAATTTAAGAGAATTTCATAGAGGATAAAAAAACTACTTGGTGAAAATTAGGCCCCTCAAAAGGACAAGGAAAATGAAAAAGGCATGAGATTTTTAAGAAACCCTAAACCCATGAAAACAGAGATAACAACCATCACTTTCAAGTGCTTATTCTACATTTGATATTATGCTAAATGCTTAATAAGTTCTAATTCATTTAATCCCCACAATACCCTGTGCAATTGCTACTATTATTACCTCCTTTTTTTTTTTTAACAGATGAAGCAACTGATACTTGAGGAGTTTAAGTCGGTTGTCTAACGTAACAACGCTAGGTAGAATCTCTTTAACTTCAGATCCCGTGATCCGACATTAAGCCTACGTAATTTTTATACACACACACACACACACAAATATGTATGCATGTTTATGTGTGTGTCCATATACAACTAAGAGTAAATAACTTTCTAGTTGCAAAAATAGAACTTAGGCCTCAGACAGGGGGATGCCTGGCAAATTGACCTTGAGTTCTACTTCACAGCACACTCATCAGCTGTTCATCAGTGATCTGCACCTGGACAGCACGAGGATCACCAACCAGGGCTTGTACAGTTTCAGGCGGGAAGGCCGTCACAATGAGAAAGATGTGGGTGCACGTGTAGAACGTGTGCGACAGAGGATAACTGACCCTCTCCGATCCCGGGTGGGATCCTTCCTACTCACTATGACGAGGTGGTGATGGTACCTGGGGCCCAGAGACGCCCAGTCCTCCTGCTTAGAGAACATCGCTGCTCTGTGAACTCGCCTGTGGGGTTAATTCTTGTGTGCTTTATCTACATTAAAGGAATCTGTTGGGATTTTTCTGAGACTCACCATCAGAATTGTGACAACCATGCTCTAGAAATTAAAATTCAGGCTATTCTGGAATAAAGTCTAATGATTATTTGAAAATATGCTATATAGTAGAATAGGCAAGAATAATACCATATATATCTAACATTTGGAGTAAATATGAACATTTTTTTCAGAACTATACAGTAACCTTAATAATTGGGCAAAATGTTCCCTCTAGATATACTTCGTGAAGGCAACTGCACAGTGGTAAGAAGTTTCCATTTACATAATTTTAATCCCTAATGTTTATAGAGCAAGCTTTCTAAAGCAAATCAGTACACTTTATATTAATTGTATTTCTGGTTAAATACAAATAATTCTTAGCAGTCAAAGGCTTTTCCTGCCCCAAGTGTGTTCTGTAGCCCTGAAAGATTAACACTAACAAAGTGGAACTCCTCGCTCATTCCTTCGGGTGACCCAAGTATCTTCACATTGCAGAGACTGCTGCTTCAGATACAATGGACTGATAAAATGTAACTGGTATTTCTATCCGCTTATTAAAACCAGTAAAAATTCTTGGTAAAGGAGCTCATTTTAAGGACGGGGAAGAAAAATAACGAATATTTTAGAAAATCTATTTCAATATTTCATGGGATCATAGAAGTTTAAAAATCATGTACTCCCATCTATTTCCATTCCTATACATTTTACAAAGGAAAAATCTGAGTCAGAGAGCTATGAAATGACTTGTCCATTACTGCTCACTTGTCACTGCAGTAATTTCATAGGTTGAAATTTCAGCTCTCACAGGCATGAACAATAACACACGTTACATTTTAAAGATTTTATAAATCTTTAAATGGGGGGAGGGTCAGGGACTGCCCCCACTTATGTTTTCCTTCTGTATGTTCAGTTGTCCTGCATAAACAAACATACAAAAATAAAAAACCACTGGTGGGGTCAGTCCCTTATCGCCCCCTCACTTTGTGACATGACTGTTAAAGTAACTTTACATAACTTATGCCTTCTTTTCCTTAGTTATACTCATGGCTATGATTTATTAAAGCAAAAATATCTTAAGCGAAATCAGCAAAGGGAAAAGGCACACAGGGAAAAATGCAGAGGAAACTGACCATAAGCTTCCAAGAATCTTCTCCCCATGGAGTCATACAGGATGTGTGTAAATCCTCAGGACAACACTTGGGAACAGTTGTCTACCGAGGAAGCTCATTACAGACACGGCACCCAGGGCTTTCACCAAAGGCTTGACACATAGACACCTTTTACCTAGCACTTACCAAGAGTCCCGGCTTGGGAAGGAAGGCAGATGTCCAGCATAGACAGTACTGTTTGGATAAACATTTGAGGCTCAGTAAAGCATTCTTTACCAATTAGAGTAGTAGGAACCCTCCTGAAATCCAAGTTCCCAGATGCCACCCAAAGGCCAGCTTTGCAGGCAGGCTTTCCTGGGTTTTTTTGTTTCGTTAGCTCAGGCTGGAGTGTGATGATGCAATTATACCTCATTGTAACCTTGAATTCCTGGGATTGAGCGATCCTCCGACCTCAACCTCCCAAGTAGGTCAGACTGCAGGGCCACCATGCACAGTAATTAAAATTTTATTTTGGTAGAGATGGGGTCTCCCTATGTTGACCAGCCTGGTCTATAACTCCTGGCCTGAAGCATCTCCCACCTTGGCCTCCCACAGTGCTGAGATCACAGGCATAGCTACTGTGAAGGACTGATGCCTCAGGTCTGCTTGCCTCTCTTCTCGGTTCTCATTCTAATCCAGTGCGGTCAAGGAGTCCTGTGAGACCTCTCACATTCCTCCTCCTTCTCTAACCTTCATCCAATCAAAGCATATGCTGCCCACTGGCCATCTTAACACTGCATTCTAAACCTGCACCCTAACTGCTTCTAGGACCCATCATCTATTTCAATTGCCTAGGAAGGAAAATAAAGTATATAAGCACTGGGGAGAGACAGCACAGAAGGATTGGCAGTGAGTGCTGCAATGTTAAAAAGAAACAATTGCTATAAATATAGTTATTTTCCTGCTTATAATATGTGATGATTATTCTAGAAAAAGAAACACTATAATATAAATGAATTATAATTTCTCTCACCTAACATTATGTTAATAAAGATAGAGATTGGGGAAGGGAGAGGGAGGGAGATGAGAGATTGTTGTTGGTAGGGGGGTTATAACAGAGCTAAAATTTTAACTTTAAAATTGGTGTATGGGAAGTGAGAGGACAGGAGAGTAAAAAGACTATTACTAGGTCGAGACACTAAATCTTCCATAAAAACTTTAATAATCACCTTACGATAGCATTGGCAAGTGGACAGACATGTAAAATGACAGGATACCCAGGAACAAAGGCAAGAACGTCAGAATTCAATCTGTGCTAAAGGTGGAACTCCAAATCAGTAGAAAAAGAATGTACTTTTTTTTAAAAGAATGGTTTTAGAAAAACTGACTGGACTATTTAGAACAAAATTTAAATAAGATCTATCCACACACTAAACATAAAGACAAATTTTTAGTGGCTTAAACCTTAAATATCATTGAGGAAAGAACGGTCTGTGAACAAACAGGGTACAGATACTTATCAATTTTATATGGGAACAAGTGAAATTGAATTTGTACCTAACTTGTACAATAAAAGTTAATTCTAGACAAAATGTAAACCTAAATGTGAAAGGAAAAACTCTAAAGCACATGAAAAGAAAACCAGGAGAATGTATCTGTGCTCTCAGAGTAGTAAAAACTTTTTAAACAATACATTAAAGGGTAAACAGTACAGAAAAAGTGATACACTTTAGCATATTAAAATTAAGATACGAAAAGAGAAAAGACAGGCCAGAGGGTGGAGGAAACCGCAGTGTGAGGAGAGGCGCCAGGGCACAAACCGACAGGCAGGGTGAGGCTGGCACATCTGGAGAGCAGGAGAGCAGCAAGGACCAAGTGTGCCTGTGAGGGAATGAGTAAGGAGAGGGCTGGACGTGCAATCTCCTGTGGACATGGTCTGAACACCACCATTCAGTTCTTTTCTTGCTAATACGTTTGAGTTCTCTGTGGATTCTGGTTATTAAACCTTTGTTGGAGGCATAATCTGCAAATATCTTCTCCCATTCTGAGGGCTATCTGCTCGCTTTACTTACTATGTTCTTGGCCGTGCAGAAGCTTTTTAGTTTCATCAAGTCTCAGAAGTGAATTTTTGATACTGCTTCAATTGCCTGGGGGGGATCCTCCTCAAGAAAAGAACAAGTGATCCCCTCAGAAGACAAGTGCACGGCCTTCAGACACATGGAAAAATGCTCACTATCCTTAATCATCAGAGAAATGCAAATCAAACTACCTTGAAATATCATCTAACTCCAGTAAGATTAACCCACATAACAAAATCCCAAAACCAGAGATGCTGGCGTGGATGTGGGGAAAGGGAACACTTCTACATTGGTGGTGGGAATGCAAACTAATACGTTCCTTTTGGAAAGACGTTTGGAGAATACTCAGAGATCTAAAAATAGATCTGCCATTTGATCCTATAATTCCTTTACTTGGTATATACCCAGAAGACCAAAAATCAGATTATAACAAAGGTATCTGTACCGGATTGTTTATTGCAGCCCAATTCATAATTGCTAAGTCATGGAAGAAGCCCAAGGGCCCATTGATCCACGAATGGAAAGAAAGATGATGACTTTACCTCTTTCAAATTTACATGGATGGAGCTGGAACACATTCTGCTTAGCAAAGTATCTCAAGAATGGAAGAAAAAGTATCCAATGTATACAGCCCTACTATGAAGCTAATTTATAGCTTTCATGTGAAGGCTATAGCCCAACTATAGCACAAGAATATGAGGAAAGGAGTAATGGAGGGAAGGGG
>CAUYRH010165595.1:0-36367 GCA_963574655.1 Perodicticus potto | reverse complement strand
TGTGTGCTTTCTAGCCTAGGAAAATAGAGCTGAGCTGTGCCCTTGACCCTTCTTTGGGTCAACAAACAGTGATATTCTTCATTTCTATTTACTCCTTCCCACTTCAAACAGTCCAAGTCACCTGAATTCCCTAAACAATTTCTTTTAACACATGGCACACAAAAGAAGCCAGAGAGGCTCGGCACCTGTGGCTCAGCAGGCTAGAGCGCCAGCCATGTACACCTGAGCTGGCAGGTTCAAATCCAGCCCGGGCTCGCCAAACAACAATGACGGCTACAACCAAAAAATAGCTGGGCATTGTGGCGGGCGCCTGCAGTCCCAGCTACTTGGGAAGCAGAGGCAAGAGACTCGCTTGAGCCCAGGAATTGGAGGTTGCTGTGAGCTCTGATGCCACTGCACTCTATCCAGGATGACAGCTTGAGGCTCTGTCTTAAAAAAAAAAAAGAAGAAGAAGAAGCCAGAGAGAAAAGCAGAATGGGTGGCCCAGCTTCCCTCCCTGTTGGGTTTGAAGCATTTCTAGTCTGTACTGACCATCTGAGGATTCCATCTATTCCTTCCCAGGTGCTGAAACCCTGGATTATAATTCTTGCTTATAATTGATTGCTGTGATTCCGTTTCAACAGAATGATTTGGAGCTTTAGCTCAAGTGCTAAAGTACACCTGATGATCGGCTAATGGCCTAAAATAGAAATCACCTTAACTGCTAAAAGAACTTGAAACCAGACCTAGAGGAAAGTTTGGTACACTATTATTTTGAGAATAAAATGAAACTGATTCATATGAATGTTTGTAGTGAATAAATGGTTTAATGGCTAGAAGTGATTAAGATGTAAAAACTTTGAGCTGTGTGTCCTTAGGTTAATTACTTCCCCTCTCTGGGCCTCAGTTCATCTATTTGTAAAGTGGGGATAATGGTAGTACTTTTTTCATTAAGTTGTGAGAATTAAAAAAATTAAGATATATGAATAACTTTAGAACAATATCTATCTCCTACTTTGCCATTGTTATAATGCTTGTTATTATTATTATTTCATAGTACATTCCAGATTTTACTATGAAGAAATTTTGGATAGATGCACTCAAATGTGTTGGCCACCAGCTTATGGGTCTCTTCTTATCCTGATGAAAACTGCACTCTAATTTTTCTGAATAAATAATGATTAAACAGCATAACTTAATGGTTAAGAACCTAATTCTGGATCTGATAATCGAGACTTTAAACCTGATTCTGTCACTACCCTATAATCTCTCTAAGCCTCGTTTTACCATCTGT
Source organism: Perodicticus potto (assembly GCA_963574655.1). Taxonomy (NCBI): domain Eukaryota; kingdom Metazoa; phylum Chordata; class Mammalia; order Primates; family Lorisidae; genus Perodicticus; species Perodicticus potto. The sequence goes on along the minus strand of CAUYRH010165595.1, from coordinate 35,094 downwards.
TAAATGGGAATAATAGTCATAGTGACCTTATAGGGTTGTTGTGAGGATTAAATGAGTTATTACAAATAAAGACTTAGAATAGAGCTTGGGACATATTAGGCACTCATAAACATTCACTATTAAGTTAGATTTAAAATATGAAAATTATTGCTGATTTTACGATCAGAATTCCTTAACTGTTTTGGGTTGCTACAAAAGTTTAAAAAAAAAAAAAAAAACCAATGGAGAGAGAGTTCCAACGGAAGGTGATGATCAGGTACAAAGTAGCCCCACTCTCTCATGCCAGGGTCAATGTCAGTACTGAAGAAGAATCCTGGAGTATCCATTTAGAGTCATAATTTATATCAGGTTAAATGTTTAAACAAGTTAAGCAGAAAGGAAAACAATCAATAGGAAACTTTCTTTCTTTTTTTTTTTTTTTAATAGAGACAGAGTCTCACTTTCTCACCCTTGGTAGAGTGCCTTAGCGTCACAGCTCACAGCAACCTCCAACTCCTGGGCTCAGGCAACTCTCTTGCCTCAGCCTCCCAAGTAGCTGGGACTACAGGTGTCTGCCACAACGCCCGGTTATATTTTTGTTGCAGTTTGGCCGGGGCAGGGTTTGAACCTGCTACCCCTGGTACATGGGGCCGGCACCCCACCCACTAAGCCACAGGCTCAGCCTGAATAGGAAACTTTCAAGGTGGTTATTTCTTTATGCAAATTAAATTTCAGGAACATGCAAATGATCTACACATTTAAAGAACAAGAACAGAATTGTGCACAAATTTATTTATGCTAATGTGTAAGGAGAGCTACAGTTGATGATGAAACTTCATACTTGTACAATGGCTCAGTGGCTACTGTTTTTCCTGTTAATAATTCCGGAGAACCTGGTTCGGCACCTGTAGTTCAAGCGGCTAAGGCGCCAGCCACATACACCGGAGCCGACAGGTTCGGGTCCAGCCCGGGCCTGCCAAACAACAATGATGGCTGCAGCCAAAAAATGGCCTGGCATTGTGCAGAGTGCCTGTGGTCTGGGCTACTTGGGAGGCTGAGGCAAGAGAATCACTTAAGCCCAGGAGTTGGAAGTTGCAGTGAGCTGTGACACCAGAGCACTCTACCCAGGGTGACAGCTTGAGGCTCTGTCTCAATAATAATAATAGTAATAATAATAATTCCTGAGAATCTGTTTGCACTATGATTAAGATGAACATCACAGAGATGGAAGGCCATAAGGACCAGAACCCTGAGCTCAAGTCCTACTGGGCTATTCCTGACCTGGAGTGCCACTGGGGAGAGAGCTAAAAGAGCACACTTGATGCTAACAGTTCCGGGGAACCTTGATATCTGTCTGCAAAAAACGGAATGCCTGCAGTCCATATGAGAGCCCAACCCAGAGGAGGACTTCCATCCTGCTGAAGTACTGTACTTTGATTAGGCAATATTCTCTGTAAATATTTATTAGTTTGAGTAGACTGGAACTCAGAGGAATTTGATAAGAAATACAGCCTCAAGGGATTACGTCTTTAAAAGTTCTTGTTATTCACATAGAAATTATTAAACCATCTACAAATTTTGGCGAGTTGCAAAACCACATGATGAATGCAAATTTCAGTCAATGATTTAAAACCATGTATAGAAACTTAACAAAAAAGTTAATCTTGAAATGCTATGATGTATCTGTAGCATACATAGGAGAATTTGGACCTCCAAATTAAAATATAGAGGAAGATTTACCACAAACCTACTTAAGGGTTTTATTATTAGCTATAAAATCCTTATCTCTCAGAAAGGGGATCTCTTCCCTCAAGGTCTTGCTTCTTGTAGAATCAAGGCTCTTATTAAAACCAAATGTGGAAAGGACAATAGTGACAGACAGAACCTGCCAAAGTCCAAATCTTTTTTTTTTAAATGAAAGAAACGGTAGAATTAAAAGACATGGGGTGGCGCCTGTGGCTCAAAGGAGGAGGGCGCCGGCCCCATATGCTGGAGGTGACAGGTTCAAACCCAGCCCCAGCCAAAAACTGCAAAAAGAAAAAAAAAAAATGACATGCCATACAATAGGAGAAAATATACAGAACTGATAGTAATATCCATAATATAAAGTGCCTATAAATCCATGGAAATCGCTCCCTTCATGTTGGCAAAGGATATAGATATAAATTCACAGAAAAAGCCAAAAATAACTAATAAACACACAGAAATATACTGAACCTCAGTGATATTCAAAGAAGCACAAGTTAGATCTAGAATGCCATTTTGCCTATCAGAAGAGAAAAAATTAAAAATATTAGCAATAACCCTAAGAATACAGCATTACATAGTAATTTCCTTCCTTATTAAAATAAAGAAAATTTGAAAATCTCTTCACAACTACTTTCACTTATTCAGCTAATATTTATTAAGTGCTACTAAAGATCAATCACAGTGCTAGACAGTCCAATAGATGCCAAAATGAATAAAAAGGCACTAAAAATAAAATACAGACTCAGGTGAGAGAGAGATCAACATAAAAGCAACCAGCCAAATACAAAGCAGAGTCAAGTAGGTTCATGAGAGAGATTTGGGAGACTGGAAAAGGATTCCAAAGGGGAAACAGCTTCAAGAAGGGCTGGCATTCAAAAAGAACCTGCGACACTGATAGAAATAACATAGACAGAAAAGGGAGGAAGAACATTCAGCCAGAGGCCAAAAAAAGGGCGAAATCACAGAGATAAGAAATGTCACAAGAATGGATTAAAGACTTAACTGTGAGATCTGAAATGACAAAACTACTAGAAAAAAAATAGGAGAATGATTTCATGGAACAGAGCTGGGTAAGAATTTTTTAGACAAGATCCCCAAAGCACAGCCAATAAAAACAAAAATAGACAAACGAGATTACATCAAACTAAAGATACAGCAAGGAAACTATCAGCATAAAGAAATGACAACTTACAGAATGGGAAAAAATAATTGCAAACTATGCATCTGACGAGGGGTTAATATGCAGAATACATAAGAAACTCAATAACAAAAAATCGGATTTTAAAATGGGCAAAAGATCTTAGACATTTCTTAATAACAAATAACTTACAGGTATATGAAAAATTGCTTGACATCACTAATCATCAGAGAAATGCAAATCAAAATCACAAAGTATCACCTCACCTCAGTTAGAAGGGCTATTCCCAAAAAGTCAAAAAAAAAAAAACAAAAAACAAATGCTGATGTGGATATGGAGAAAGGGGAACTCCTCCACTGTTGATGGGAATGTAACTTAGTATAGTCATTATGGTAAACAGTATGGTGATTCCTCAAAAAATTAAAATAAAACTACCTATGCTCCAACAATTCCACTAATGAGTATATATCCATACAAATGAAATCTTGTATGTTGAAGAAATATTTGTACTCCCATAATTGCAGCATTATTCACAAAAGTCAAGATATAAAATCATCTATAGCTAAGTGTCCATTAACAGATGAATGGATAAAGAAAATGTGGCATATACACAATAGAATACTATTTCATCATTAAAAAGAATGAAATTCTATCATTTGCTGCAAAAGAGATGGAACTGGAGGACTTTATGTTAAGTGAAATGAGCCAGGCCCAGAAAGACAAACATAATCTCATTTACATGTGGAATATAAAGAAGTTTATCTCATAGAACAACAGAGTAGAATAGTGGTTGCCAGAGCCTGGAATGGGTAGGTAGGAAGATCTGATGGGAGAGACTGGTCAGCATGTAGAAGGTTCCAATCAGACAGGAGTGCTTAGTTCTGGTGTTCTGTTGCACAGTAGATAACATTAGGGTATAGTATATTTCAAAATAAGACATGGTAAATTATGAGATGATGGATACACTACCCCAATTTTGTTTTAACACAATGTATACATTTACCAAAACACCACCCTTAACCCCATAAATATGGACTATTATTATGTATCAATTAAAAACAAAGTCAAAATAATAGATTATAAGGAAGTCAATACATATTGAGGCTGGCGTGAAGACAATGGTGGTCAGCTTGCAAGTGGTGATAATGGCAAGTAGAAGATGGCTCATTGACTTCTAGTCCAAAATCTGTAAGCTTCACATTTGTGCAAGTATGTTCTTCCAAAATTTTTTTATAGACAATGATATAAGTGGGCTACATCCTCAGGATAAGAATGAACCAGCCATCGCATGAATATGCATCCCAGGTTCATATCATCTGGATTAAATGGACAAATTGCTAGAAAAACCAACTCAAGAATAGAAAATTTGAATAGTAGTGTGACCATTAAAGAAATTGACTCAAGGGCTGGGTATAGTGACTCATGCCTGTAATCCTAGCACTTTGGGAGGCTGAGGTTGGTGGATTGCTTAAGCTCAGCAGAAAGAGCAAGACCCCATCACAACTAAAAACAGAAAACTTAGCCAGGCATTGTGGTGGGTGCCTGTAGTCCTAACTACTCAAGAGTTTCAGGCAGGAAGGTTACTTGACCCTAAGAGTTTGATGTTGCTGTGAGCTATGATGCCAAGGCAGTCTAACCAGGGTGTCAGATTGAGATTCTGTCTCAAGAAAGAAAGAAGAGAAGAAAAGAAAGAAAAGAAAAAGAAAATAAAGGAAAGAAAGAAAGGAGGCAAAGAGAGAGAAAAGAAAGAAAGAGAAAAAAAAGAAATTGACTCAAAAAATTCCTACACACACACACACACACTCTCTCTAGGCTCAAACTTTACCAGCAAGTTTTACCAGAATTTATGGAAGAAATAATTATAATCTAGCCCTGACTATTCCAGCGTAGAGAAAATATAAAGTACTTAACCCATTTTATGACTTTGACATCAAAACTTTGCTAGGACTATTTAAGAAAGAGAAATTACAAGCCAACCTCATTTGTGAACATAGGAAAGTCTAAAATGAAATATGAGCAAAACAAAGAATATATGAAAATGATACATCATGCCCAAGTTGGGTTTACCCCAGGAATGCAAAGATGTTTTAATATTTGAAAATCAATTAGCTTAACTAATTATATTAATAGATTAAAGGGAAAAAATAATGTGATAATTTCAATAGATGTAGAAAAGCATTGAAGATTGATAAATGATCTTATAAAACATATGAAAATGCGAAGTCCATGAAATTATATGACAGGCTTAAAGCAGAAGCATAGGATTGGAAGACTTGCTCTACTAGGTATCAGTTCTTTTTATAAAGCTGTAGTAATTTAGGAAGTGGTATCGAAACAAAGACTGGACAACTAGACCAACAGAAAAAAATAAAGAACTCAGAAACAGAGTCTCAAATATGAGGACATGATTCATAATGAAGGTGCACCATAGAACTGGAAAAAGGATGATTGTTACAATAAATTGTGCTAAAACAACTGAGTGTACCTAAGGAAAAAATGATGCTGAAAATTGTATATTATGATCCTATACATGAAAGGCAAACCTACATTAAGATAATGTAAAATACCATCCTGAGCTTGGGACAGGAAAGCATTTTTTAGGCAATACAAAATACAATGATTTTTAAGGAAAAGCTTGATAAATTTACTACATCAAATATGACAACCTTTGTTTATCAAAAGACACCATAAAAAGAATGAAAAGGCAAACCATAACATTCATATTCAGAATATATAAAAAGCTCCTACAAATCAATAAGATAAAAATGGCCAAAATAATTGAACAAACACAGCACAAAAGAATATATTCAAATACCCAATACATAGAAAACGGTGCCTAACCTCATTAATAACCATGGATATATAAACTAAAACCTTAACAAGATACCATTGTAGATCCATCAGACTGGCAAAATGTGGGAAGTCTTACAATCCTAAATATTGGTGAGGATGTGTTATGAAGAAAGCTCTTACACTCTTCATGCGAGAGTACAAATTGGCATAACCACTTTGTCGTGTTCATAAGTACTGAAAGTCTTGCTTTATCTGATAATCTAGAAGACACATAAACCCTATAACCTAGCAATTCCACTCTGGGATCCTAAAGAAACCTGTACATGTGAGCACCAGAATACAGATAAAAGGATTGTTTATAATACTCTAACACTAGATGCAAATGTTTACCAATAAAAATTGATAAATTGGGATGCATTAACACAATGGAATATTATGCAGCAATGAATATAAACTTGAGCAACAAAATGAATGAATATTAGCAACATACAAAGGGGAAAAATTTTTTTTTAAGTTGTAGAGTATGACTCTTTTAAATAAAGCTCTAAAAGACCCACAACCTAATAGGTCATTTAGAATTAGATGTAGGGGTAATAAAACTACAAAGAAAATCAATGGTTATCACAAGACACAGAAAAAGGTAGAAGTGGGAAATCTTCTCACACCCAGGCTAGGTTCTCTTTCTCGGCTTATTATGGTGGAGGTCACATAGCTGTTAGTGTTATGGTTAGGTATTAAAATATTCATTTTCTCTATGAACTCTACATTTTATGAATAAGAACTATTTAACATGGTTTATTTTAAAAAATACAGATCTGGGTTTCTTTTGTGTTCAAAACTATTTAATAATATTTACTTTTAGGTGTCTACATGAAATAGTGTATAACAATGGAAATCAGTCCTTCTGTCTTTATGATAATTTTGATTTTAAACTGTAAAACAATTTAATTTTGTGACTGTGTGTGTACATATCAGCATTGAGAGAAGGAGAAAGGCAAGAAAGATGAGATGGAAATTCAGCTGGCACCAGATTGCCCACAGGTGCCAGGCTGCCACACTGTCCAGCTGATCTGAGTTGGCTTACTAGCTGGAAAGTAATATAAGAGGAGGCCTGAGCCCAAGGGTCTCCAGGTCTTTAGGTGAAGGTGGGTAGAGCTGTCAAGAAGATGAGTTTCTGGGCAGCACCTATGGCTCATCGAGTAGGGCTCCGGCCCCATATACCGAAGGTGGTGGGTTCAAACCTGGCCTTGGCCGAACTGCAAGACAGAAAAATAGCCGGGCGTTGTGGCGGGCACCTGTAATCCCAGCTACTTGAGAGGCTGAGGCAAGAGAATCTTCTAAGCCCAGGAGTTGGAGGTTGCTGTGAGCTGTGTGACGCCACGGCACTCTACTGCGGGTGATAAAGTAAGACTCTGGGTCTCTACAAAAAAAAAAAAAAAGAAGAAGAAGATGAGTTTCTAAAGAGGTTCATGTGGTAAGGGTAGGCCTGGGGAGACATGGTGTGAAGCTTGAGTCCAGGAATGAGGAGACTCCATGACTGCCCAGGAAAGGGGCTGCAGCCTTACAAAGGGCTTTGAGTGTGGTGTATGAGGGGAAGCCCAGTGGCTCTAGAGAGATCGTAGCCATTTCACAAGGCTGTGTGCTGACGGATGGGGTACAGAGTCCACTCCCTCTTAGCTCTTAATTACTTCAATCAAAGTTCACAGTGCCCAGCTGCTTTCTTGGTTGTGACACTATGATATAAATAAGACATGTGTTTTTTCTTTTATGGGTTTGTCATATTTAATCCTCAAAGTGTGGTCAGTGGCCAAGAAAATGGCTAGAAAATGGTCCAAAATTTGTGAGCAAAATTAAGTCAATCCTAATTTTGATCTGAGTATTGGCAATCTACTGGGCTTAAGAATATGCCATCTCTGTACCAAGTTGTCTTGAATGCAGAGATAACACCAGTGAGAACCTGCCTTTCAAATAACTCTAATGTTCCAGTCACTAAAGGGAATCCTTTCTCTAGTCTGGCTTCTGCCCTGATCTCCCACTGGCAGTGTGTTCTGGCTCTGCCAGTGCTGATTCTCCCTTTTCACATAAGGATCTTCAGCTTCTCTCAATAGGATGCCTGGACAGTGATAGGTGTAAGGTCCTATTTTACCCTGTATTTACTGCCTTCATGTGATAGTCTCACTTCAGCAGAGGAGGAGTTGTTCTCAAAAGTGATGCAGTATGGAATGGGAAGAAGTCGTGGTGACTTTAGAGCCTCATCAGATTTTTGGAAGTAAGACCTGCCAAGCTTATAAAAATTATAGTCAAATATTTTGTTAAATTATATTTCTTCCTAAAAAGTTTCCCTTCACAAAATCTTGTTGAAAGTGGCCAGAAGTCTTTCCTTTTTCTGAGAGGAAAGAGATGATTCTTAAGGAAGAGATGTCTATTTTTACTTGGGGATTTCCATGGAGAAAGAAATAAAGGGCAGCCTGAAATGTCCAAGTCCCTGATCTCTGACAAATCAGAGTTTAACCAGGAAATCTAGCAGCTTAAGACCTGTAGGGATGGGTGAGGGGGGGCAGACTGGTAGATGGAGGCAATGAATCAGGAGTAGTTCTCCTCTTCTAAGGAGCCAGCTGCTCCTCCAGTGAACCTGAATCAAGCTCAGCAATCCAAAAGGCAAATCTAGGCAAAAATAGACCAATTCTCAAACTTTCTAAAAGATGAGGGGGAAATATAAGCAAGTGATCAGCTCAAAGCTATTCCCATTTGAGCCCCAACTCATTGTTTTGGAGGTGTTAATGAAGAGTGAGATGTCTAGGAGATGACCCAGGAAAGGGCAGAGAGTGGGTACAGGTCAGAAAGCTAGGATGTAAAAGCTGATGTTTACTTACAGGAGCATGTGCTTAAAGCTGATTTGTTTTGGTCACAAAATTTCCCAGCTGCCTGTGCACCCCTTCCCTCCACTGACATTTTACCATTCTTTTATTGGAGAATAAAAGTAACTTTAGGGTAACTACCTGGGAGTTACAGGAGATAGGAAGAAAAGTATATGTTTTATAACAGCCTTTTGGTGTTGCTTCCCTGTAGACCTTTTATGTCTTCTTCCACCTGAAGGACCCAGAAGAAACACTAGTCAGGGAGAAGCCACACCTGGTGAATCAGGGACAGTATCTAATGAAGCTCCCTATGTGACTGTGATTTCACTGACTGAAAGGACAATTGGGTTACCCAGATTAGCAGGGGTCTCTAGCCAGTGTGAGTAAGCTACAAAAAGGGGAGGAACTGCCAAATGAGTTAGGGTTGGTTTGTCCTTTCCTGTAATCATGGCTCCAGCGGAATCATAGGGCAGTGGGTGGCAGTGACTGAGGTCCAAGCCAGTCTCAGGAAAAACTGACAGACTCACAAAACATGAGTGTGTCTTATTGCAATGCAGTGGATACAAATGTCTCCCCAGATTCTGCACAGAATGCAAACAAAGGCTTCTGGAACACATTTTAATTTGACCAAGCATGCAAGAAATAATTTATCACTCAGAGCTCTTAGACCATGTTCTCAAACTCGAGCTTGCATTCCCCAGAGGGCTTGTTAAATGGCAGATTACAGACCCCTGAGCCCCCACCAGTTTCTTTTCTTTCTTTCTTTTTTTTTTTTTTTTTTTTTTTTTGAGACAGTCTCACTATCATTCTGGGTAGAGTGCTATGGCATCGTAGCTCACCACAAACTCAAACTCTTGGGCTCAAGCAATACTCTTGCCTCAGCTTCCCTAGTAGTTGGGACTATAAGCACCTGCCAAAATGCCTGGCTACATTTTTTTCTCTTTTTCTAAATTTCAGATTAATATGAAGGTGCAAACACTAGGTTACAAAGTTTGCATTTATTAAGTAAAATCCCAGTTGCAGTTGTGTCCCTCACTCAGGAGGTAATGCATATACCCTTACATCGTGCCCACTAGGTGGGAGCACACCAATTCCCCCAACTTGAATTGAATTGAGTTTTCCTCTTGCGTGGGCATGTATTAGTTTGTCTATTGGTTTCATATTAGTATTGAGTACATTGGATACTTTTCCATCCTTGTGATACTTTACTGAGAAGAATGTGTTTCAACTCCATCCAGGTTAATACAAAAGCTGTAAAGTCTCCATCTTTTTATGGCTGAATAGTATTCCATGGTATACATATACCAGAGTTGATTAATCCATGCCTGGGTTGATGGGCACTTAGGTTATTTATACATCTTGGAAATTGTAAATTGAGCTGTGATAAACAATCTAATGCAAATGTCCTTATGATAAATGATTTTTTTTTCTTCTGGGTAGCTGCCTAGTAATGGGGTTATAGGATCAAATGGAAGGTCTATTTTGAATTCTTTGAGGATTCTCCATACTTCTTTCCAAAGAGGCAGAATTAGTTTGCAGTCCCCCCAGCAGTGTAAAAGTTTCCCATCCTTCTACATCTGCAGCTTTGGGACTTTGTGATTTCGGCTATTCTCACTGGAGCAGTGGTTCTCAACCTGTGGGTCACGACCCACAGGAACTATATTAAAGGGTCGCTGCATTAGGAGGGGTAAGAACCACTGCACTGGAGTTAAGTGATGTCTCAGGCTGGTTTTAATTTGCATTTCTGTGATGATTAGGGACATGAGCATTTTTCACAAGTTTGTTAGCCATTTATCTGTCGTCTTCAGAGAAGGTTCTGTTCATGTCTCATGGATTGTTTGCTGTTTTTATGTTAATTTGAGTTCTCTGCCCCTACCAGTTTCTGATTCTGGAGCTCTGGGGTGAGAGCTGAGAATTTGCATTTTTAACAAGTTCTCACGGGAGGCTGATGCTGATGTTTGTTTCCTTTTCTTTTCTTTCTTTCTTTTTTTTTTTTTTTTTTTTTTTTTTTTGAGACCAAGTCTCACTTGGTCACCTTAGGTAGAGTGTTGTGGTATCATAACTCACAACATCCTCAAACTCTTGGGCTTAAGCAATCCTCTTGCCTCAGCCTCCCTAGTAGCTGGGACTATAAGACACCCACCATGATGCTTGGCTAGTTTTTTCTATTTTTAGTAGAGATGGGGTCTCACTTTGCTCAGGCTGGTCTTGAACTCCTAAGCTCAGAAACAATGCACCCACCTTAGCTCCCCAGAGTGCTAGGATTACAGGAGTAAGCCATTCCACCTGCCCCAACGATGTTTCTAGATATTTCTCAATGACAGCAACATTGTGCATAGGAAAGGGCAGAAGTTTAAGTAGTGAATTAGGTAAGGCTGCATGCAAGTCGAAGCTTCTCACCAATTTTTAGTGCCTATGAAGACCATTACATTGCCTGACTCCACTGATTTCACAATAGGTAGAAGACTCCAGGTTTAACAAAGACCTAGTTCTCTGAGATAAACTGTTGTCTCATAACCTCATTGTGAATATATCAGATGAAAGCCATGGTTGTGTCTGCCTGATGTCAGTTCATTTTTTAATCTACAACTAGAATTGCTGAGCTTTTAGCAAAAGACTTGTTTGGGAAAGTCAGAGCAGGTACCTCAGATGTTGTAGCAGTCAGGAATTAAAAATAGAAGTATCAGCATGAACTAAAAGCATTTTCATTTAGCCTCCTCTCTCCATCTGAGGAAGCCTAGAAACAACAAAGTGTTTAAAAACAAGCACCACTGAGCTGATGTTTGCTTTATCTAATTGGTGTGTTGATATGATTGAAGTACTTATGCCAATAGCACATAGCTGAGTACATCTTTGGTAAATAAAGGATTTTTGCATAATTATTTGATCTCATTTCCTCAAACTAATTGCCTGTTTTCCTGCCACTTACACCTGCATAGCCAAGTATGTTGTAGGGAAATTGCTCCTTTGCTTTTCTACAAGTAGAGTTTGCATTTAATGACCACATTGTACAACTTACTATACACCAGTAAGCTCCAAGTTATGAGTTGTACTACTATATTTATCAAAACATTTGAGTTGCATTTTCATGATTCTAAGTACAGCTTGCTTGTTTCTTCCCTTTATCTGAAGTGACTTTGAGAATTCTGGAAGTTCTGGCAGAAGGTATGACAAGTAACATAATCAGAACTAAAGTTTTAATTGACAAGATGGAATTCCAACTTTGGAACTCCCTCTGGATAATGTGAGTTTGAGTGATTTTTTTTTTAAGGTGCCTTTTTAAATGTTTCCACATTGAAGGAGTTTTTAACAAAAGGCATTTTTTCTAGAAAGAAGACAACGTTTTAAAAATATCATAAAACTTTATGTTTTTCCATCAGGAATTGCTCGTCCTTTCATAGTCCTCTAAATTCCAGACCCTTTCTGTATATCTGTTATTTCAATGTTTATAAACCCAGAAACAGCCATTACTGTTACCTTTCTTTCTCACTCTTTGTGCTAACAGATAATCTAGTGAGATTGCTAGAATTAATTGCATAACCCTAAATATGAGTTAAAGGAAGAAAGAGAGTATATGTTCACATATGAGGATACATAACATGTGACCTTGGTATAGTATACTTCCCTTCTGTTTGAAATATGCTCTGTTAAATATGCAAAGGTGCCCTGCAAAGTTCTTGTGCACAGGAGGTGTTGAAGTGTCACTTTTCCCTGAGCATCCCTGGGTAGTAAGCTCCTGCTTACAAGCAATCAGGATTATAAGGGAGAAAATATAATATGTAATAGCTCTTCGCTCTGGCTATGTAGACAAGGCACACCATTAAAAGAGCAGAGAGAATGGAGAAAGCATATGGAAAAGACAGTTGTCTTCAGTTATCTTTGTGTGTGTGGAGGGTACCGGAGAAAGCATGTGGAAAAGACAATTGTCTGCAGTTATCTTTGTGTGTGTGGAGGGTACTGGTGCCGTAGCTCAGAGTGTGTGATACCTGCGATGTGGGAGGGAAGGTGTGTGATTACAGTGATAGATTACAGATTACAGTGATAGATTACAGATTAATCTATCATCCCCTGAATCTTTGATCCAAGAGCTTCTGTGTGGAAGTATAAAGATAATGGAGATAAGATGAAAGAAGTAAAAATCCTGTAGTTGTGAATTAAAAATAGAAGTATTGGCTCGGCACCTGTAGCTCAAGCGGCTAAGGCACCAGCCACATACACTGGAGTTGGCAGGGTCAAATCCAGCCGGGACCAGCTAAAACAACAATGACAACTACAACCAAGAAATAGCCAGGTGTTGTGGCGGGCGCCTGTAGTCCCAGCTACTTGGAAGGCTGAGGCAAGAGAATTGCTTGACCCCAGGAGTTAGAGGTTGCTGTGAGCCATGATGCCCATAGCATTCTACCCAGGGTGACAGCTCAAGGCTCTGTCTCAAAAAAAAAAGAAGAAAGAAAGAAAGAAAGGAAAAAGAAAAAAAAAGAAAAGTATTATCATGAACTGTAAGTATTTTCATTTAACTTCCTCTTCTCTGAGGAGACCTAGAAACAGCAATGAGCAACCTGCCAGCGATGAGCACCCCTAGCACCAAGACTCTGGGGTTCTTTCTTGTTTTTTGTTTTTGTGTTTTGAGACAGAGTATCTTTCTTGCCCCAGGTAGAATACCATGGCGTCAAAGCTAAATGCAACCTCAAATTCCTGGGCTCAAGAGATTCCCTTGCCTCAGCTTCCGGAGTAGCTGGGACTACAGGGGCCTGTCATAAGGCCTGGCTAATTTTTCTATTTTTAGTAGGGACGGGGTCTCTATCTTGCTCAGGTTGGTCTTAAATTCCTGAGCTCACGCGATTCACCCACCTCTGCCTCCCAGAGCACTAGTATTACAGTCACGACCCACCTCGCCCAGCCCAAGACTCTGGTCTTAACATCGTTTCCAATTAAAAGAAACCAGGGCTGACTTCTTGGAGAAATGAATGATTCCAGAGTCAGGATAGGAAATGTACAAGATGAGCCTGGAATATCTCATCACATCAGAAAACAGGGAGGTTGGCCAGCTACCGTGGGTCACGACTGTAATCCTAGCACTCTGGGAAGCAGAGGCAGGTGGATGGCTTGATCTCAGGAGTTTGATTTGAGACCAGCCTGAGGAAGAGCAAGACCTTGTCTCTGCTAAAAATAGGAAATATTAGTCAGGGAGGCATTGTGGTGGGCATCTGTAGTTGCAGATACTTAGGAGGCTGAGGTAAGAGGTTTACTTGAGCCCAAGAGATGGAGGTTGCTGTGAGCTATGAATCCACACCCTCTACATAGGGTGACAGAGGCATGCTTTATTGAAGAAGAGAATGAAAGGGGAGGGGAGGCTATCAAAGACCAATAGTATTGTGTTTCTTGATCAGGCTCCCTCAGGCCAGAGATGAGAAGATTTGCACAGTCATAAAAACATAAAGGTGTTACCCAGAAATACTCAAATATTTAGGTCATCAGTAAATCCATTATGAAATGTTACTTTAAAAAAAAAAGTCACTTCTAGAACATGATGGAGAACAAACTCTTTAAAACATGGGAAACTGAACAAATTTCCCTGGTTTTCTTTATAGATGGAAACACCAAGTAATCAACCAGTAGATGAGGGGCAATTTCTCTGTATAAAAGTAACCCAGCTAATATATGAAGGAATACTAACTTTCAAATTTCCCCATTTTGCACTCCCTAATGAAAATTAGGCTGTGTGTGTGTAGGCTGATAACAACATAGGAGAGATGACCAGACAGTAGTGTCTCTCTGTGCAAACACACATTGTCAACTACAAGCTTATTTTGGAAAAACAATTAAAGCTGAATAGACTCAAGCCTCAAAATTCAGAGAACATAAGAAAATGATAAATTATATCATAGGGATTCAGTTACCAAAAGCTTAGTCTATGGGAAACTTTAGAGTTTCAGTTTCTTGGAATCGTGAAAAGGAAAAGAGAGAAAGCTATAAGAGACCTCAAAGACATTTATTTCTAAAAAGCAAAATTAAACTATTGCATATAAAGATACACATATGGGAGCTAGAACTACAAAGAAAAGAGAAGAGTTGTCAATTGAATAATTGTCAATTCCTGGGCAGTTATTACTTTTAGGGGGAGGTAACACCTGTTATTAGCAAGGGCACAGAGGCACTACTGCCAAAGTAGCTGGCCAAAGTCTATTTCTTAACTTGGGAGGTAATAGTAAGCTGTTTTATAATAATTTATTACACTACATTTTATGTCGTTTTGGTTTCTGTTTTACAACAAAAAAGGCAAGTGAAAAATCACATGAAATATAATACACATAATCAACAAAGGATTTATAACTTTTGTAAAAAAAAAAAACAAAACAGAAAAACAAAAAAAGAAAGCAAGAACCTACAGGACCGAATGCAGTGGCTCACACCTGTAATCTCAGCACTCTGGAAGGATGAGGTGGGTGATTAGCTTTCACTCACAAATTCAAGGCCAATCTAAACAAGAGTGAGACCCCATCTCTCAAAACTAGCCAGGCGTTGTAGTAGGCACCTGTAGTCCCAACTACCTGGGAAGCTGAGGCAAAAGGATCACTTGAGCCCAAGATTTGAGGTAGCTGTGAGCTGTGACGCCACAGCACTCTACCAGGGTCAAGAAAGTGAGACTCTGTGTCAAAAAATAAAAATAAAATAACCTACACAGCAATAAAAAAAGGATAGTCAACATAATGGAAAAATGAGCAGAAGACTTGAAGAAGCTGTTCACAGAAAGAGAAAATCCAAATAGCCAATAAACAAGACAAGTGCTAAAGGGAAATGCAAATTAAACCACAATTAGATACTGCTACTTGCCCAGCAGAATTAAATGAAAGTGTTGGCAAGGATCTCCGGGCACTCTGAAATTGCTGGTGGGAATGTAAATTGTTTCAACAACTTGGAAAAACAGTTTGGAATTATCTGATAAATTTGACAACATATCCAGGGGTAGGCTGCTAAATGTTTCACAACCAGCTCTCCAGAAGGAAAGCCCTGATGTATAGTGTTTATTTCCACGGTGTAAACAAGTAACCCCGCATGACTGATTTCAAGCTACCAATGTGACCTCACTGAATGTGGAGTTGAGAAAAGGTGCGTGATAGCACGCCATTTAGTGTTTCCACCCGACAGGTACAATAAACAGGAGGAACCTCAAGTGTAGATAATAAGTCTCCCATATGCAGCACCTTTGTTTTTAAAATAATTTAATTTTAAGTTTACAAACTTTAATTTTTAATAATAGCTGTGTTAGCAATCTGCTTATAAATTTCCACAAAATTTAAAAGCAGCTCTTGCCGCCTCCACTACACACACTGCTAGGACCATATCCAATGACTCAGAAATTCCTTGCCACCCTACAGAAATGTCATGATATGTGCATATACAGAAGCATTTAACGTACTGTCTGTAGTCATTTGAAACTAAAAATAATAAAATAAAAACTAAAAATAATACAATAAAATAATAGAATATAAAAATGTAATAAAAATAATAAAATACAAACTAAAACTAAAAATAATAATCCTACTATCCAACAGCAAACGGATTTAAAAACTGGTAAATTCACATGGTGAAATTCATTATGTAGTAATAAAAACAAGTTACAAGGCTCGGCGCCTGTGGCTCAGCAGGCTAAGGCGCCAGCCAGGTACACCTGAGCTGGTGGGTTCGAATCCAGCCCGGGCCCGCCAAACAACAATGACGGCTGCAACCAAAGGATGGCCGGGCATTGTGGCGGGCACCTGTAGTCCCAGCTATTTGGGAGGCAGAGGCAGGAGACTCGCTTGAGCCTAGGAATTGGAGGTTGCTGTGTGACAGCTTGAGGCTCTGTCTCAAAAAAAAAAAGTTACAACTATATGTAGCAATATAAATGAACCTTTAAAACAATGTTGAGTGAAAAGTGAGAGCCAAGAGTAAACCAAAACAACTCAGTTTCATTATGAAGTTTACAAATAGGCAATACTGTTCTATAGCATTGAGATGTATGAATACATGTAAGTGGAAAGACTATAAAGCAAGGCAAAAGAAAACCCAAATATGTAACCTGTACACGAGCGAGCATTACGACGTGAGACCAAACTAAACTTTCTTTTTGTCTTCCTTTTCCTATAAACTTTCTGCAGTGAGGAATAATATTCTCCTGACCCTGGATGCTGACACTTGGGCAAGCTGAAGAGTTTTCTGGTCACTCACAGATAAGTCCTCCACTGCTTTTAACCACAGACAGTCTCAATTACAGAAATGGAAATGTGTAGTCTCATGTGATGGTCTAACTCTGATTTTGGTTGGCAGTTGACATGGCATTAAATTGTTTCCCCTTCCTTGGCTCATTCCCGTGTCCAGATGGAAGACTCCAGTCGGAACAGGGTGACATCCTTCTCCTCGCTTGTCTTTCCCTGCTCACTGTCCCATATTTTCCCTCCCTGTCTCCCTTTGCTTTTCCTCCCTCACTAGCCCTCTCAGAGAAAAGCTGAGTCCTGGAATAGGCTTAGCAATGGTCAAAGCCATCTCTTATGGGCTCTGCAGACCCATCCTTTGGTGAACCTGAGCCTTCCCCTTTTTCCACTACAAGGCTTTTTCACTCCTCTGCCTGTCTTAGAGTATCTTTCAAAACACAAGTGATGGTGGCCGCCTTCTTTTATAGCAAGCTATGAATGAATAGCCTTTATTTTTCTCATTTGGTTGGTCTTAGTTTATTTTCCTCAAGAGAGGGGAGAGATAAAGGCAGACTTAGTGGTACAGAGGAAACAACATCGATCACAAAATGACCAACACCATCTCCCCAAAAGTAGAACTCCTGTATAGTTAAGAGCATGGAGCTAGAGGCTTGAGTAAATGCAGAGGGTTCTGAAGAGATGATGTGGGGAATGGAGAAAGAAATTAATATTGAGAGGGACATGGTGGGATGATTTCAGATTTGGTTTTTTAGACAGTTTCACTTTGTCGCCCTCAGTAGAGTACCTTGGCATCAAACTCTTGGGTTCAAGCAATTCTTTTGCCTCAGCCTCCCGAGTAGCTGTGACTACAGGTGCCCGCCACAATGCCCAGCTATTTTTTTTAGAGGTGGGGTCTCTGTCTTGCTCAAGCTGGTCTCAAATCCAGAACCCAAGCAATTCACCCGCCTTGGCCTCCCAGAGTGCTGGATTACAAGCAAGAGCTACTAAGCCTGGCCTGGAATGATCCTTTTGAATAAATTCTCTCCTTTCTAAGTTCAGATTTGTTTTTATTTGACAGTTGTTAGGAAGCACTGTTCTGTAAAGGAACGTATGAGCAGAGACCTGAAAGAAGTTGGGATGTGGAGAGCGTAGATCCCTGGGGGAAGAAACGCTGGAGGCAGAGGAACAGCAAATGTAAAAGATCCAAGGCAGGAGTTTGCTCAAGATGTTCAAGTGAAGAGGAGGAGGAGGTCAGTGGGTTGGAGCCTCGAAAGGAGAGGGAGCATGGCAGAATTTAGAGCAAAGGGATGCCGGAACCATAGTTATCCAGATATCAGATGTGCTCTGGATCTTATCCTAAGTGAGACGGGTAGGCAGGGTTTCTGGGTAGAAGGAACTTGAATTTTAATGGACCGGTTGTGTGGAGTATAGTTGGGTAAAGTTATAAGCAAGGAAACCAGTTAGAAGTTTTTTATAATAATCCAGTCAGGAAAGGATGGTGGCAGGACTAGGGGACGTAAGTGGTGGAAGTGATGAGAAATGGTGAGATTTGGGGCTGAGCATGGTGGTTCACACCTGTAATTCTAGCACTCTGGGAGGCTAAGGCAGGAAGATCACGTGAGCTCAGGAATTAGAGGCCAGCCTGAGCAGGAGTGAGACCCCATCTCTACTAAAAAACAAAAAAAAATAGAAAAATTAGCTGGGTGTTCTGGCAGATGCCTGTAGTCCCAGTTATTTGGGAGGCTGAGGCAAGAGGATTGCTCAAACCCAGGAGTTTGAGGTTGTAGTAAACTAGGCTAATGCCATGGCGCTCTAGTGTGGGCAACAAAGTGAGACTCTGTCTCAAAAAAAAAACACAAAATAGGGTGGCACCTGTGGCTCAAAAGGAATAGGGCACCAGCCCCATATGCCAGAGGTGGTGGGTTCAAACCCACCCCCGGCCAAGAACTGCAAAAAACCCCCCACAAAATAGTGAAATTTGGTTTTTAAGGTAGAGTAGATAGAGTTTACTGAAGGACTGGTTAGGGGCTGAAGGAGAGGATTCCAGAATCAGTCTAAAATTTTTGACCTGAGTAGAATTACAGAGTTTTGCCATTTGCTGAGCTGGGGAAACTGTGGGAGAAGTAAAGGAACCAAGAGTCATGTTTGGGCCTAAATTTAAAATGTTGATTAGATACTGTCTTAGCTTGGACAGAGACCGAGGCAAGGACATATGTGTACGTGAGTTATTTGGGAAGCAAAGAAAGGAAATTCTGAGTGTCAGGGTCTGGCCTTGTCATAGGTAACACAGGGAGGGGGACAGTCACCTGGAGAAGGTCAGGAGGTGGAGCGTGTGGGCCGTGTGGGACCAGAAGTGAGGGAACAGAGAGAGTGAGACGAGGAAGGAGCAGAGCTAACAAAAAGTGTGTGTTAGCAAGGTCACTGCCACAGGCACTGAAGGCTGGAGTTTTCAGAGATAATTGAGAAAATGCCTCCAGGACTGTGTGTCTGTGGGATAGGAGGCAGGAGCATTAATCCACCAGCTCTCCTCCCCTGCTTGTTGAGGGTTTCTACAGGCATGCTGACACCACCCCACTTTTTAGTTCCTCAAGCCCTGAAGGAAACCAGCTCTCTGCTCTGAGGAGTAGGGGAATCCCAAGGGCAGACAGGGACAAGTCCTGGTGAACACCCTGCCAAATGAGTTGAAGCCAGTAAGGAACTTGTTATCCCAGCCACTGGATCAGAGGCACGGGTGAGAGGATACAAAGTCAGATGTGGGGCTAGAGAGACAACTTTGGGAGTCATCAGTGTGTATATATAAATACATGTTCTTTTTAGGGGAAAAGAGACTCCATAGGAGGAATTGTCCCTGTCATGCTTCAAATCAAAACATTTAGACATCCATCCACTCTATCCTTTGGCAAACTTGATGTTGACGCTGCAGCCACTGACACACCCCACTCTCCCTTCTCTCTGTGGTTATCCCATATGGGATAGTGAAATGGTGCTTCTCTCCTCCACAAACAAAATAATAAACTGTAACGATGGCTCTAATACAGCTTAAAAATTGAGAGAAACAGAAGTTGCATCCCAGGGATGCCAGAGTATGGGCACAGCCACCCTTGGCCATCTCAGGTTTGTGGCAGGTGCAAAATCAGCAAAGTAAACCTGTGCTTGTTTCCGTCTCTCTTTCACTCACACCGGAGGTTCTCATCTCCTGCAGGACGGTCACTTGGAAGCACAGGCAGCTGGGCAGCCACCAAGAGGGAGCACTCAGGAAATGACTGATTTTGCAGACTTTTTTTTTTTTTAAGTAAATCATAGCTGTGTACATTAATGCAATCATGGGGTACAATGTGCTGTTTTCATATACAATCTGAAATATTTTCATCGAACTGGTTAACATAACCCTCATGGCATTTTCTTAGTTATTGTGTTCAATATATTCTACTTTTAGTAAGTTTCACCTGTACCCTTTTAAGATGCACCGTAGGTGTGATCCCACCGATTGCCCTCCCTTCACCGTCCTCCCCCCTCCCCTCTCCTCTCTTGCCCCTTTCCCCATATTCTTGGGCTGTGATTGGTTATAGCCTTCATATGAAAGCTATAAATTAGTTTCATAGTAGGGCTGAGTACATTGGATACTTTTCCTTGCATTCTTGATTTCGCAGACTTTTAAATTGCTTAGCTTCTCTTGCCTCTCAGGATTAAAATGAAGAGGTTAGACTAGATTATTTCTAAGGTCTTGTTCTGCTCACAGATTCCTATTGTGTTTCATTTTGGACCTGTTACAGTGAGTAATTGAGTTCTTCTGACTCAATCACACAATCAGAGAGGCTGTTAAAATTAAAGAGCTGGGAGCTCCCGGGGCCTGAGGAAACAGTGGAGTGAGTCCTGGCTGGCCGCTCTACATCGGGGGCCCTCTAGTGGACAGAGGTTAATTGAGACTCCCAAGACTAGACTCAATTATCTGAAGTTAAATATTTGGGACGAGTGTCAGGTTTTGAAAGCTTTTTTTTTTTAAGAGGTAAAATAGGATCACTGATTCTTTTAGCATTTAAGGGCTACCAATAGGTTATCCTTTGCTTATTCCTAGGCAGATGATTTACAATCTGAAATTGACTAAGAAAGCAAACTTGGAGAAAACATGGGAAAAATTTAGGAGAAAAGTGATCATGTTTTGAGAGAACACCAAAATTATTCTCACATTCTTTAAATGTTAATTTCAAGGCAGGGGAACATTTCCTGCTATTGTGACTGAACAAGTCTTTCCTGTCATCCCCTTTGTCCTTCCAGCTTCACCTGTCGTTACAGAGGATTGGTTTAAGTATTAACGTAGAGTTCTAAAATACATTTCAGAGGCATAAAAATTATTGGAAGCTTAAAACATCTGAACAAACAGCAGTCTCAGAAAAAATTGTTTAAATTATGTAATTTTTTTTTTCTGAGTTAAGCATAACTGTTACCGGACAAAGAAGGTCTGGCTGCCTGTCACTGTCAGTCAATATGGAGAGCCAGGGATAGGTCCATCAAACTTTATTTGTCAGAAGACCAGCAATTCCAGTGAGATTACCCTCACCAAGACTGTTCTGTTCTTCCATTTCCAAAATCACAGTTTTGTTCATAAAAGTTTAAAGCAAAGACCACAATTAACTCTTATTTTAAACAATAATCAACCCAGTGACCTATTATAATATTTCCAATTCAAAAGTCAATTTCCTAAATCAATTCTTCTAAACTACTCAAGATAGGCATCTTTAGGGCAGTGCCTGTGGCTCATCAATTGGGGCACCAGCCCCATATACCGAAGGTAGCGGGTTCAAACCCAGCCTTGGCCGTACTGCAAAACAGAAAAATAGCGGGCGTTGTGGTGGGCGCCTGTACTCCCAGCTACTCGGGAGGCTGAGGCAAGAGAATCACCTAAGCCCAGGAGTTGGAGGTTGCTGTGAGCTGTGTAAGCCACAGCACTCTACCGGGGGTAATAAAGTAAGACTCTGTCTCTACAAAAAAAAAAAAAAAAGATAGGCGTCTTTAGGGTGAGAGCTAAATTTACAAAACAAGAAGAATAGGAGGCAGGAAGTGAAGGTCATCTAGAACCTAAACTGACCAGACCAGCTGTGTCATACTGGCCTTAGCCTGACTGCCTCCATCTTACTCTCACTACATGTGCTTTTAGGTATAGTACCTAAATATTCTGCTCTGTGTTCTGGATTCCTGAGTATGTGAAATCACCACTAGGAAGATTCAGTCTTTTCTGGTAAATAACAATGCCTACCCTTTCCATGCACAATAGTAGACTTATGATAATCATTTTGAGAGAGGATACCCAGGAAGGGTAAAGTCTAGGTCCTCAACATAGCGGTTCTCAACCTGTGGGTCATGACCCCTTTGTAACAATGAAAATACATCACGGCATTAGCAAGGTTGAGAACCACTGGAGAACAGAGGTCTTCTCGAGGAGACCCCCAAGGATACATCTGTGAGATCTTCCCCATGGTGACCCAGCTCTTAGGAATTTGTAAACTTAACTTCCTGTGACCTGGAAATTTCCACTTCTGTGAAATCCTGTAGTTTTGAGGAGGCTGGAGCAGGTTCTCCAGCTTAATTCAAACTGACCAAAGAGAAAGGTACCTATGGGTTGGAACTTTTTGACTGGAGATAAAAAGGGAAAGACCAAGCCATTTGGGTAGTGCAGTCATTCTGAATTATTCTATGCTGTTCGCTCCACCGGCTGAATAAAAGCTTCTTCCTCTTTTTAAATAGGGTGTTTGAGTGTTCATTCATTCTCTCCATTGGACCTCATTTTCCTGAAACATTTCCACAGAAAAGAACAGAAGATCAGTGAAAACTTTCATAAGCAAATCTTACTCTGAAGTGTCTGTGAAAGCAGTTTGGTATGAGAACTTTAAAAACTGTAATAAAGGGTGGCTCCTGTGGCCTAGTGGGTAGGGCGCTGGCCCCATATACCGAGGGTTCCAGGTTCAAACCTGGCCCTGGCCAAACTGCAACAAAAAAATAGCCTGGTGTTGTGGGGGGTGCCTGTAGTCCCAGCTACTCGGGAGGCTGAGTCTAGAGAATCGCCTAAGCCCAAGAGCTGGAGGTTGCTTTGAGCTGTAACACCACAGCACTCTACCAAAGGCGACAAAGTGAGACTCTGTCTCTTAAAAAAAAAAAAAACTGTAATAAAAATTAAAATGTTCTCATTCAGAACACTTAGCATGCTCAGTATTTGCAGGGGATTCATTCCAGGATGCCTCAAAATACCAAAATCAGCAATGCACAGTTCCTTATATAAAACTGTTAGGTAGAGAGTTAGGACCTCTGGCTCTCCTGGGAGAAAAAGGTTGGGTTCCTCGGCTTGGTGCAGCCCACATTGATCCTGCCCTGAGCAATTGCCCACACCTGGGGAAGGAAGAAATGCCCTACCAATCCACCCATCAGAACTTAGCATGCCAACTGCAAAAGTATGTAGAGGATTCCCTGGCAGCAGGCCAAACGGCATAGGTATACTAAGGTCTGGAAAATGACCTAGAACAACCTTTAGGCTAATTAGCACATCATTAGCTTACATCTACATTGCAGTTCACCCCCAAATGGTATTTCAGAGAGGCTCAAGGGAGGTCTGCATGTCCAGTAAGACTCAGGTCATGTAACTCCCAGCTGTCCATCAAAGTGGTTCCAATGTGACCTCTGAACCATGAGGAGCGCCTAACCCAAGCAGTATAAAATAGGAGCCTGGATCATTAGCAGAGCCTTTTTATTATGACACAGGGCCCATTTGACATCTGTGGCAAATGTATCTTGCTCTTGCTCTATAAACCTGTATCTTGCTCTTGTTCTGTAAATCTATCTTGCCCCTTATCAGTAAATTTTGTTTCACACCTGTCTTCGTTTCGTGTATCTGGTCATTCTTTGGCCAAGAACTGAGAACGAGATTGCCAAACCCTGACAGAATGACCCAATATTTGCATATAACCTACACATGTCTTCCTGTATACTTTAAATCATTGCTAGATTACCTATAAAATCTAATACAATGTAAATTCTATGTAAGTAGTTGATGTGTTGGTTTTAAAATTTGTATTTTTATTGCATTATTATATTTTATTGGGTTTTTTTCCCCAAATATTTTCATTCCACGGTTGGTTGAATCCACACATATGGAACCCATAGATAGGAAAGGCCAACTGAACTTGATTTTGCAATTTCCTTTGCTAAGTTCTTCTCATTCCTGGTTTATGTATTATTCAAAGTTATAGGTTATAAAAGCTTCTAAATTCCTGAGCCTGTAACCAACTTTAATACCATCTGTTCTTATTTAAACCAAAGAAGCTAGACTCTTGAATTTTTACTTTTTTTTTTCTTTTTACTAATATTTTTGTAGCAATGTTTATTTGGAGGTGGTAATGAGAGAGGATACCCAGAAAGCGTGAGGTCTAGGAGAACAGAGGTCTTCTCAAGGAGGACCACAAGGTCCTCTCCATGGTAACTCAGCTCCTAGGAATTTGTTGACTTAACTTCCTGAACCTGGAAATTTCCACTTCTGTGAAATCCTGTAGTTCTGTGGGAGCTAGAACAGCATCTCCTGCTTGATTCAAACTGATCAATGAGAAAGGTACCTGGGGGTTGGAACTTTTTGACTGGAGATAAAAAGGGAAAGACCAAGCTAGTTGGGGAGCTTGGCCATTTCAAATTCTTCTATGCTAGCTGAAAGAAAGCCCTTCCTCTTATAAATCTGGTGCTTAGGTGCTTTTTCTCTCCATTGGGCCTCGTCTTCTTGCAACATTTTTGGTTCCCTGACTGGGAAGCGAGACCACCCAAAGAGAGAACAGGTTCAGGTGCACCTAGTAGTTACCACCAATCCTCTGGACACCCACATGGGGGATCCCTGATCAGCATGAGTGACGTGAACCGCTAGTGTACCAGGGAGGCAGCTTGGCCTCCATGTGTGGACCCCACAAGTAGGCAGAGAAAGGACCCCTTCAGAGGGTTTTCAAGGAGTCAAACACTGGGAGGAATGGGTGTGCAGGAACTGGTACCTGCACTGGGAGACGTCTAAAGAGAGATAGGATCAATCAGGGTTCCCACCATTTGAGTGGAAGCAGGGTCCAATCAATCTACCCTCACCCCCTAAACCCCCAATCCTCCACCTCTCGGGCTTTAGATCCCCCTCAGGCCTGTTGAGAGGTATGTGAGCGTGGGTGGATGTGATGTGACTGAAAGAACTCTGGGAGTAGGGTTGGCCCTCCCCTCACAGGACCTAGGGGAGTGTTGGTTCGCCTCCTATGGCTAAGTGGCAGTTTAAGTGGGAAATCAAGGCTGCCCAGGTTAAAAATGGCTGGAATTGTGTGCATGTGAGTGCTTAGAGACTGACTAAGATGGGTAACAATAGGTGGGGTTTCACTCCTCCCTTTATGGGGTGAAACAATGGTGTGAGCAGCTCCTTCCCTGCTCCAACTTTGCCCCTGGCTATTCTGAGAGAAACTGGAAATTCCAGGTTTTCTGCTTTCTGTTTTGGACACAGGTCTAGTCTTTGGTGGCCACGTGGCCATGAGGGGCTTGGGAAAATGAAAAGACATCAGAAAGGATGACTGTGTTGTGGTTTTATGACTGGAATTTCTTCAGTGAGTCCTTAATCTCAGGGACTTGAGAATTGAGTCCACAGGTCATAGATCAGGGATAAAATGGGATTTTGTTGGTCAGAGGGGCATGCAAAGGGAGTGGAAAGCACCAGAGCTACTGGCAGGGGAGAGAAGACCCAAGTCAGAGGTCTCCTGCATGGGTCCTTTGTCTAGGGGTAAATAATTGGCCTTAAGAGATATTTTGGCCAGGACTTGATAGATGGAAAAATACATTTATAAACTGAATGGGTGTCTTAGCGAATGAATGAATGAATGCAGTCCCTCCTCTGGGACAGGTTATTGGGTCTTTGAGATTTTTGTCTGGTGAGGGGATTAGGGTATGTGCTCCTTACCCAGGGTGTAGCCATCCAAAACATTTTGGGCTGCTTTGTTCATGACCTTGCCAGAGCTCAGAGAGTATGGCCTGCAGGGTGCAGCCTGTTTGTGCCTAGAGATGGGAATCTGATTTCTCAGGTCACCTGAGCCTGAAAAATGGGGGTTCCCTGTCGAGCCCTTAGTGGGAAAATCCTATATCAATGTTATATTTCATAAAATGTCTCTCATTTGTGAAATATAATAATTTGGTTGTTTAAATTGTTTGGGAAACTGAGTCTTTGTCAAAGAATAAGATTCTTGCCTTTTAAATCTTCTAATTATCAGTTTAGCCAAGTGAATAATTAACTTCATAGTAAATTGTGATCCTGTTTTGTGAAAAGTGGGTTTTTGAGGGTGAGAGAAATTAGACAGAAAGGAAAATGGCATTATGTCAGAAAAGAATCTTGTCTGGTAAATTTTGTCCTGAAAAGGAATGGTTATTTAAGAAAGTGATAGGTGGGGCAATCCAGAAGGTTTAGAATGTTTGTAGATTGCCTGTGCAGGTTAAATGAAGCTCATAAAAGGAAATGCGTCAAGGAATTTGCATGTAATCAAATTGACTATGAATTGCCTTTAAAATCTTTTAGCTTGGCTCGGTGCCTGTGGCTCAACGGGCTAAGGCACCAGCCACATACACCTGAGCTAGCAGGTTTGAATCCAGCCTGGGCCCTCCAAACAACAATGGTGGCTGCAACCAAAAAATGGCTGGGCGTTGTGGCAGGCGCCTGTATTCCCAGCTACTTGGGAGGCGGAGGCAGGAGACTCGCTTGGCCCAGGAATTGGAGGTTGCTGTGAGCTGTGATGCTCAAGACAGCTTGAGGCTCTGTCTCAAAAAAATAAATAAATAAATAAATAAATAAATAAATAAATAAATAAATAAAATAAAATCTTTTGGCTTGTAACCTTGTTTGAACAAATGTTTTAAGCCTTTGATATTTGACAAACCTTCCAAAATCAAAACTCTAAATTTGGTCTTTTTGATATATCAAGACCACTGAAAGTCTGAAAAAGACATATTAGGTTTATTTGGTATATTAAAAATGTATAGAAAACATTGTCAAGTACGAAATGATGGTTAATTTTGTGTGGATTATGTTTATATGTATTTTCCAATATTATAAAATATTATTCTGTCTTAGTGTATATTGTCAGCAATAACTTAAATTCATCTCAAAAAGTACTTTTTGGAACTGGCTGAGTCCAAAATATGTCCTTCAAGAGAATTATTAAGAGAAGCAGACGAATTCTCTCAAATTCAAATTTCTGATGTCTTTGGAAATTAAATACCTTTGGGCTAAAAACAAACTACTAGAGCTTTAATTAGAAAGCTAACATGTCCATGAGTATTGTTAACCTAACTTCGAACAAAACAGAAATCAGTTACATGGAACTGGGTTGGTTTGTTATGGCTTTTTATTCAAAATATTGCTGATTATTTCTATGTTCTGTTTTCCAGAAGTCAAGAAAACCATTTTCTGTCTCCTGAGCTATTTGTAGCTTTAAGCAATGATTGTATTTATATGCAGAATTTGAAACATTTATTTTTTTCTCTCTCCTTGATTTCTCCAGAATTTGAAAGCCATTTGAAAGTACTCTTAATGTCTGACAATACAGTTCTTTGCATAAGTTCAAGTTTTGTTCTATAGGACATGATGAAGGCACTGGTTATTTTACCAACACTTTGACTGGAACAGCATTTTCAGAGGTGTCCAGACTGCATTAAGGAATTCAGGTTGACTTTATAAGGCCTTTAAAAAATCCCTTTGGAAAAACTGACCAGATACCCATCAATAACGTTTCCTGATCTGTGGTAAGTAACAAAGGTAGCTTTCTGACAGGTCCAGGAATTGAAATGTGCTTGGGGACCTCAAGAGAAGAGGAATTTACCCAATGTATACAGGTATCTAATGGCACAGATGAAACCTGGGCTTGTGGAAGATTTCTTATAAAAGGTTCCAGTTGGCTCGGCTCCTGTGGCTCAACGGGCTAAGGCGCCGGCCACGTACACCTGAGCTGGCAGGTTCGAATCCAGCCCAGGCCCGCCAAACAACAACGACGGCTGCAACGAAAAAATGGCCGGGCGTTGTAGCGGGCGCCTGTAGTCCCAGCTACTTGGGAGGCGGAGGCAAGAGACTCGCTTGAGCCTAGGAATTAGAGGTTGCTGTGAGCTGTGATGCCACAGCACTCTACCCAGGGTGACAGCTTGAGGCTCTGTCTCAAAAAAAAAAAAAAAGGTTCCAGCAGAGCCAATTTTAAAGGGAAGAAAAACCTAGATGGCTAATAATTATTCTTGCTGCACTTTATGCAAATAATCAGACCCAGTATATTGAAGGTACTGTTTATTTTGGCAACTGAATTAGTTCTGCTATAATTTGTCTTTAGTAAAGAGAAAAATTAAAGAGAGAAAAATGGTTCAAAAGGGAAAATAACTGGCCCACCTGTATTAGACTCCAGCCTTGTCTGCAATGTCAGGTCATAAAATGAGACATAGCTGTTTTACTAAACTGATCTGTTAAATGGGTCTAAGAGACTGGCCAAAGACTATAGAATTATATACAATAGTTATATTTGTCCTGAAGCCTTAAGGCTCAACAAAGGTCACCTGTTGGCTACACTGGAAAAATCTGTGCAGTATTAAATGTTATCTGCAATGTCTACATAGATACCTCAGGAAAGATTGGAACCTGAATGAGAATTTTCCAGTAAATGGTGTGACTATAACACAGCCTCGTAAGTGGCCCCACACCCAACTGATGTTCAGGAATATTCACTTGAATTATCTAAAACTTTGGATCAGTTCTGTAAGGACTCTTAAAACTATGTATTATCTTAAGAACTATGCTAAGTCTGTAAATAGGAATTCTAATGTTCTCATTGTGTAAACCTTAGCCTCGAAATCCAGAACTTGTAAATGTTTGTAGGTAACTGCTAAATGGTTTCATTTTCTTACACTGAACCCAACCTTGACTTCATCTCTGTCAGTGGAAGGGAGCCAGAAAGTCACAAACATATGCAAGGTGGCTGAGGTCATGCAGAAGCCAGATGAAAGCCCTGAGAATTTCTGTGAAAGACTGTGTGAAACATATAGACTGGCCAAACCATTGTATGAAGTTACTAAGGGGGGAGAGAACAAGCCAAATGAGTAGAAATCTGGCCAGCCAAAAGCCTTCAAGAAAGCAAAGGGAAAACTATGGACAGTTCTGGTGTCAGGCCTCCCTGACCTGGCCAAGCCTTTTGAACTGTATGTATCAGAAAGAAATAGAGCAGCCAAGGGAGTGCTAACCCAGAATATAGCATCCTCGGCAGGACCAGTTGCTTATCTCTCTAAGCAACTTGATGGTTGCTTGACCTGGGCAAGACCAGTTGCTTATCTCTCTAAGTTGCTTATCCCTCATTTGATGGGGGTCTCAAAAAGATAGCCTCTATGTCTAAAAACACTTGCAGCTACTGCCATGCTGATGCAAGATGGTGATAAATTGACTTTGGGATAAACGGTCTGGGTGCCATATGTAGTGGTCACTCTTATGAATACTGAGACGATCATTGGTTGAACAACTCATGTCTCACCAAATATCAAAACTTACTGTGTAAAACTCTGAGGTTGGCTATAGAGGTTGTATGCATGAGGCCATACTTAGGACAGGTGCAAAAGAAAATTAAGAGGCTTCTGGGGAGATACTTTTACATTCCCCTGTTGGCCATCCTTGCCAAGAAAGTCAGCCAGCATTGTGTGGCATGCAACCAACAGAATGCTAGACAGGGACCATCCCTGCTGCCTGAAATTCAGTCCTACAAGGAAGCCCCTTTTGAAGATGTGCAAATGGACTATACTGAGTTGTCCATATATAAAGGAAACTGTTGATCACTCATTCTGGTCTGCACATCCTTCCGCACCAGGATGAAGAGGGATCCTGAAGTAATAAAATTGTGGCCCAGAGAAATCATCCCGTGGTTTAGGTTGCCGCTTTGGTTTAGATTTGACAATGGGATAGACTTCATAATATACTTTAAATGATAGCTAAAGCTTTGGGTATCACCTGGAAACTATATGTGACATATAGGACTCAAAGCCTGGGCAGGGTAGAGTGCATGAACAGGACCATCAGAGCAGGAATTGGTAAACTTTGCCAGGAAGCAAAGCTTAATTGGATACAGGCCTTGCCACTAGTCTTATTCAAATAGGCCTCCATCAACCCTCTGCAATTTAGCAGGGACTCCTAAAAGAACTGGGAAAGACTGAATTTAACAGGCAGTTAGAAGCCCTAGGAAGAGTAGCAAGGAAGATCTCCACTTGAGTAATTAAGTGTGTTCTGTTTAGTCTTTTGTGTCTTTAAATCCTTTCTTTCTGGGAGATCAAGGGGAGCAAGTCTAGGATCAGAACCCAGTTCTCCCCAAACCAAGGTAGAAGGGACTCTACACCATCATCCTAACCACACACATGGCAGCAAAGGTGGGAGTGATCCTCGCCTGGTTTCCTCACAGCCAGCTAAAGAGAGCTTCACTGCCCCATGGGAAGCAAAGGTAACTTTTAAGACCAAGAAAAAGGGAAAGATCAAGCCAGTCAAGGAGTGCGGCCATTTCAGATTCTCCTATGCCTTAAGCTCCACCAGCTAAAATAAAGCCCTTCCTCTTACATGGTGTTAACATGGTGTTTGGATGCTCTTTCTCTCCATTGGGCCTCATCTTCCTGCAACACAAAAGGTCAAAACTCATAAAGTCTACTTTTCAATATGCATTGAGATTTTATTTTATTTTATTTTATAGATAGAGTCTCACTATGTCACTCTCGGTAGAGTGCCATGGCGTCACAGCTCACAGCAACCTCAAATTCTTGGGCTCAAGTGATTCTCCTGCCTCAGCCTCCTGAGTAGCTGGGACTACAGGTGCCTGCCATTATACCTGGCTATTTTTTGTTGCAGTTGTCATAGTTGTTTTAGCTTGCCTGGGCCATATTTAAACCTGTCAGCCTCAGTGTATGTGGCCGGTGTCATAACCACTGTGCTATGGGCCTACATTGAGATTTTATTTTATTATTATTATTTTTTTTGTAGAGACAGAGTCTCACTTTATCGCCCTTGGTAGAGTGCCGTGGCGTCACACAGCTCACAGCAATCTCCAGCTCTTGGGCTTAGGCGATTCTCTTGCCTCAGCCTCCCAAGTAGCTGGGACTACAGGTGCCTGCCGCAATGCCCGGCTATTTTTTTGTTTCGCAGTTCAGCCAGGGCCGGGTTTGAACCCACCACCCTTGGTATATGGGGCCGGCGCCCTACTCACTGAGCCACAGGCGCCACCCATACATTGAGATTTTAATTTAACAAATCTATTCAGTATTTATAGCCTGCTAGGCATTATTCTAATTGCTTTACAGATGTTGGCGTGTTTAATTCTCATAAGAAGTCTATGAGGAGATACTATTGTCTCATGTTAAGATGAGGAAGCTGAGACATACAGTGAAGCACAAAGTAAACTTGGAATGAGTATGGAGTCTAAAATGCTTAAAATAACTTCTTATAAATTTTGCAATTCTTAACCTGGTTTTGCTTTTACAAGGAGGATTTACCAAGAGAAAGAAAAGAATTTCTGTATCTTATAGGCCTCTTCTACTTAAGTTCTATTTTATGGAAGCTCCAAAATGTTACCAGATGAAGAGAGTCAGGTCACCTGTCTCTGTCTAGCCAATATGCAGAGACAGGGATAAGTCCACCAACTTTTTTTTTTTTTTTTTTTTTTGAGATCAGAGTCTCAAGCTGCCACCCTGGGTAGAGTGCCATGGCATCACAGCTCACAGCACCTCCAACTCCTGGGCTCAAGTGATTCTCCTGCCTCTGCCTCCCAAGTAGCTGGGACTACAGGCACCCGCCACAACACCCAGCTATTTTTTGGTTGCAGCCATGATTGTTGTTTGGTGGGCCTGGGCTGGATTCAAACCCACCAGCTCAGGTGTATATGGCTGGCACCTTAGGCACTTGAGCCACAGGCACCGAATCCATACCTACTATTTTTTTAATGCGTAATACACATTGTATTCAAATACACCAGGTCCCCTTTAAACACATGGAAAGGAAAGATTAATGGAAAATACCTGCTCTAAGGGAGACACACAGTTGAGAACAGTGTATTAAGCAGATAGTAAAGTGAATAGAGACAAAGAAAGGAGCTGCAAGGGGGATAGGACGGAAGCCTGCTGAATAAGGATGTCTGGAGGGGCATGGAAACATTATGGGAACATTGTGACTCAATTAACCAAGCATATCCTGCACAAAATACAGTTTTCATATTTGGTTATGGGATGGATGTCTACAGAACATTGCATACCATAAATACACCAAGTATTGGCTCGGCGCCTGTGGCTCAACAGGCTAAGGTGCCAGCCATGTACACCTGAGCTGGCAGGTTCGAATCCAGCCCGGGCCCACCAAACAACAATGACAGCTGCAACCAAAAAATGGCCAGGTATTGTGGTGGGCGCCTGTAGTCCCAGCTACTTGGGAGGTGGAGGCAAGAGACTCGCTTGAGCCCAGGAATTGGAGGTTGCTGTGAGCTGTGATGCCATAGCACCCTATACAGGGTGATAGCTTGAGGCTCTGTCTCAAAAAAAGAAAAATAAATTAATAAATAAATAAATACACCAAGTATTGACAAAAACAACAGTTAGATAAAAAAAAAAAAAAAAAAAAAGTTAGATCAGCACTCAGCAATTTTCACCAAAAAGGAAAGAATGTGGGTATAAGGCAACCAAATTAATCAATGATCAGTAAAAAAGGACGGAGGGAGGTACCAGAAAAACCAATGAGAAAGTTACATAAACAATTTCAAAGGAAGAAAAAGAGGATATTTATACCTTTACAATGCTTTGGGGTGGGCATCTCTTCTCATTCACAAGAGAGACCCATTTCCCCTCTGGAAATGTTCTATGCTCACAATACTTACATAGACTTTCTCTTCATTATGCTAAAGCCTGTACAAATTTATTTTTGCTTTCTCTTCATGCTGCCCATCCTTCTCTTCTGGTTTTGCTTTTGGTTTCTATTCACATGCACCTCAGCTGACCTTGCTAGTGTTACCACCAGCCAGGTCCATCTGCCCACTGCTCAAGAGAAAGCCAATACCCAGAGACATCAGGGTTTACAGCAGACAAAGAGGTTATTCTTCATAGTGCTAAGCGGAGAGACAGGAGCAATTTCTCAAATCTGCCTCCCCAAGAATTGCAGAGACAGGGTTTTTTAAGACAGTTTGGTAGGCATAAGATTAGGTAATCAGGGTCTGCTTATTGGCTCATTTCAGTGTAGAACCATCAGTTCTTTGCTGTGGGCCACTGTCTAGGTGGGTCAGCCAAGCCACTGCAATGAAGTTCCTTGGGTGAGAGGTCCAAAACCAATCAAGTCTTGATCTGGGTGTAAGATCTTGATCTGGGCATGAAGTGAGAATAAGACAGAGTCCATCAGGCTAGGGCCAAGACAACACAGCTGGTCTGGCTGGTTTAAGTCCTATGTGACCTTTACTTTAAGTCTCCCATTCTTGTTGTTTTGTGAATTCAGCTTTAACCTGAAGGTGTTTATTGGAGTAGTTTAGGGCAATTGATTTAAGAGATTAACTTTTGAATTAGAAATCTTGTTTAGGGTCATGTCAATTATTGTTTATTATGGGTCATGGATTATGGTGATTACTGTTGTTTAAGACAAGTGTTAATTACTGTTATTTAAAATAAGGGTTAGCTACTCGGGAGGCTGAGGCAAGCCCAGGTGTTGGAGGTTGCTGTGAGCTGTGTGATGCCATGGCACTCTACCAAGGGTGATAAAGTGAGACTCTATCTCTACAAAATAAAATAAAATAAAATAAAATAAGGGTTAGTATGATTCTTGCTTTTAACTTCTATGTATAAAACTGTGTTTTTGGAAATGGAAGAACAGAACAGTCCTGGCAAGGCTACTCTAAATGTTCTCCAGAATTGTTGGCTTTCTGACAAATAAAGATTGGTGAACGTATCCCCATTTCTGCATATTGGCTGATAGTGACAGGCAGCCGGATCCTCATTGTCTAGTAACAGGTGGGTCAGTTACTGGAATGTAGGACCTGGAAGATATCTCAAAAACTACCCCTAAGTTCTGACTAGCTTTGACCCCAGGGTAAAGAAGCAAACAAGGGAACAGTGATTATTATCAAGCAAATGAGGAGACAGTAGCTGATTATTATTATTTTAGCTAAATTCACAGAGTTTTGGACTCTTAGTCTAGTTCTCACCTTGCACACCTTTGTCAATTTGTAAGGGCAGCTTCATTAGTTCTGCCAAGTAATCAACCTAGGTCAGCTGGTTCAGGGAACCACACCCCATGCCTGAACAGAAGGAACACTTAACCCCTCAAAGTACAAGGAGAAGAGTAGCAGGGAAGTTTCCTTGAGGGGGTGGAACTTGCACTGAATCTTGAAGGAGAGAATATGTAGTTCACCAGGTAGACAAGCAAAGGAAGAATTTCCAGGACTAGCAAGCATGTAGAAAATCACAGGTATGGCAGAGTATACGAAATTTGGGGAACTCAAACAGTAGTCCAACATGACTTAAGTGCAGGCTCTGTAAAATAATTTAAAGAGGTTTATTCTAAGCCAAATTTGAGGAGCATGGCTGAGAGCCCCACCCAAGAAGCCTTGAGCAGGTGGACTTGCAGTGGTTGGATTACAGTTTGGCTTTATACATTTCAGAGAGACAGATATTACACATGGAGTCCTAAATGAATACAAGAAAGGCATATATTGGTTTAGTTGGAAAAGATGGACATCTCAAAAGAGGGGGCCTGATAGGTTATAGGTAGCTTTAAAACTCTTTGATTTGTAATTGGTTGAAGAAATGAAGTTTTGTCTAAAGCAGTGATTTTCGAACGGTGTGCTGTGAGAGGATCTTAGGTGTGCCTAGAAAAATTTTAAAGATCACTAATTAAATTGTTTTTGAAAAATGTTCAAAGCACAGTAAGTATATTCTTTTTTTTCTTAATCAACGTAAGTTTATGGAAGTTTAAATATAAGTTCAAGCGTGCCATGAGATAAAAAAGGTTGAAAAACACTGGTCTAAAGGCTTGGTATTTTTTAAAGTTAATATAAGGAAGCCTGTTAATCAGAGACAAGCTATGGGCATATATTTGTTGTGTAAATTGAGGACCTGCAGTTTTGTCTTGCACAGCTTTG
Source organism: Perodicticus potto (assembly GCA_963574655.1). Classification (NCBI taxonomy): domain Eukaryota; kingdom Metazoa; phylum Chordata; class Mammalia; order Primates; family Lorisidae; genus Perodicticus; species Perodicticus potto. The sequence goes on along the minus strand of CAUYRH010165595.1, from coordinate 254 downwards.
TTCATGAGTTACAAAGCAGAGTGGAGGGCTCGGCGCCTGTGGCTCAACGGGCTAAGACGCCAGCCACGTACACCTGAGCTGGCGGGTTCAAATCCGGCCCGGCCCACCAAACAACAATGACGGCTGCAACCAAAAAATGGCCGGGCATTGTGGCAGGCGCCTGTAGTCCCAGCTACTTGGGAGGCAGAGACAGGAGACTCGCTTGAGCCCAGGAATTGGAGGTTGCTGTGAGCTGTGATGCCACAGCACTCTAC
>CAUYRH010165593.1:0-17336 GCA_963574655.1 Perodicticus potto | reverse complement strand
TCATAAGTAATACATGGTCCAAAAAAGAAATCAAAAAGTAATTAGAAATTATTTTGAACTGAATAAAATGCAAATGAAAAATATAAAATTCTACTGAATCATGTGAAGGAGAACTTATAAAAAAATGGTAATAAATATTCTTGTTAGTAAAGAAGAAACGTCTCAAATCAATGATCACAGCTACCACCTTAAGGCACATAAAAATAAAAGCAGAGTAAACAGAAGGTAAGCAAAAGAAAGAAAACAATAAATATAAAAGCAGAAATTAGTGTGACAGAAAATGAAAAAAGAAGTACAGAAAAAAATTCTTATTCTATAAAATCAACCATATTGTTCACAGAGAGAGGGAGACAGACAGAGTAGAGGACAGTGGGAGATAGACAAAAAAGTAAAATAAAATCACCCATGTCAGGAATAAGAGAAGGGATATAACTATACTTACTATATGCTACAGACATTAAAAGGGGAAATCAGAAATATGATGAGTAACTTTATCCCATAATCCAACAACATACATGATACATGTATACATATATATATTCATTCAACATATACACATATATATATTCATTCCTCAAAAGTTACAAACTGCTAAGGATCAGCCTAACAATAAACAGATAACTTAAATAGCTCCATGTCTATAAAGAAAGCATGTTTATATTTTTAAAAATAATCCTCCCAAAGAAAATACTAGGTACAGGTGACTTCACTAGGGAATTCTACCAAATATTTAATGAAGAAATCCTACTGTCTCCATACAAATATTGCCAGACAGTTAAAGAGTAGGAAATTGTCCTCAATGGCCTTTGAATAGTCCCTAGTGCTCTTTGAAGTCTATATTAACCTTATATCAAACCAGAAAAATATGTATTAAAAGAAAACTGTAGGCAAATATTACTTAGGTAGATAGATGAAAAAAACATTTAATAAAATTTTAGCAAATAGAACCAAACAACCTATATAAAAGAATAAATTATGACCAAATAGGTGTATAAACATTGATTAATATTTAAAAATTGGTAAAAGAAAGTCACCATATTTACAGACTAAAGAAAAAACATATGATCATTTTGAGAATTGAGTAAAAACCATATAACAAAATCCGACAAACACTCTTGGAACAAACTTTAGGCCAATTTGTGGGAATTTGATAGGAAACAACTCAAACACATAAACAGCACCTATCAAAACCCTATGTCATATTTCAAAGTTAAAGGGTGAATGCTTTATTTTATTTTTCAAATTGTCTGACTTTGGTGCCCCCCACTTTTTTGTGTCAAATACCAGTACAGATGTTGTTGTGAAAGTATTTTTAGATGTGATTAACATTTAAATTAGTAGACATTGAGAAAAGCCAATTATTCGCCATAATGTGGGCGGGCCTCCTTAGGGACAGACAAGAACGGGTGAGAGAAGGAAAAAAAGGAGGGGGAAAGAAAAAAACAGACAGTTTCTTAGTTTAGACATGGGCAAGTTAGGGAAGACAGACTTCTAGGCTATTACAAAAGCAGAACTAGCTGAGGTTGTAGTTGAAAAGTTTTAAAATTCAGAGACTTTTCAACTCCTAAGGCCCTCACAGAGAGATTGATCAATAGGAATTTTTTTTTAAATAGGAATTTTTTAAGAAGTTAGTTAGCAGCCCAAGATTAATCACTGCCCTATTAATATCTTAGAGACTTTCCAATGGAAAAAAATGACTTAAGAATGCCATGAAGTCAGGTTAAACTAGATCCTGAGTGAACCAATCAGTGAATGGAAGAGGAAAATAAGACTTTCCAGAAGGCAGTCGATACTTCCCAAAATGCATAAACGTGAGTTAAGAAATGCATAAATATTACAGGTAGGTGGAGGAAAATTAGTAATTAAGGAATATATACAAGGAAAAAGTTTGTAAAGGAATCCTTCCTTATTAGCAAGGAAGAGACCTACACCTTCTTGTAGACGAAAATTAAACTTTTCTGTTAAATTGCCACTGCTGCCTCACTTCCTCTTGTCATGCCAGCTGTGTCACTGCGGCTTGGTTTCCTCTGTTAAAGTGCTTTTGGATTCTGGGAGCCGCTTGCAAGTGGCACCCGGAGAAAGCCTGAACTGGGGCTGGGGTCTTCATAGCCCCTTGATAGGCTTTATCCAATAAAATGAAAGCATTAACAGAAGAAAGACTGAGGTACCTCTAGGAAGAGGGAATTCTGTCCCCAGATTGCCTTTGGGCTCAAGCTTCAAAATTAAACTCCAGCCACAATTTTTAGCCTGTTTTCCTGCTCTGCAGATTTTGGACTTTTCAGCTCTCACAGGTGCGTGAGACAATTCCCTAAAACAAATTCATTCATTCTCTCTCTCTCTCTCTCTCTCTCTCCACACACACACACATCCTAGGCATCCTATTAGTTCTATTTCTCTGGCAAAATTTAACTAATAATACATTCAGCCACATGAGTGAAACAAAAGACGAAAATGCCGAATCACATCAGTTCTTTTCAACGTTGTATTGGATCCTTATTACAAAATCAGACTAGAAGAAAATAAAAGGCAAATGGGATGGAATGGAAGAAGTATGGCTGTCTTTATTTACAGATAAAATTACCATCTTATAGTAAACACTAAAGAAAATATCCAAAAATGCTACTATAAAAGTAAGTCTGCTTAGCGAGGTTGCAGAATGAAATGTTAATATTCAAAAATCCATTGAATTTCTATGAACTAGGAGTGAAAAATTTGAAATTGAAATTTTAAATATTAAACCATTAACAATGACATAAGCAGGTAAAATAAATACCTAGAAATGAATTTTTAAAAATATGTGCAAGACCTATACACTGGAAATTATAAATCATAAATGAAAAAGGTCCAATTAAATGGAGAGATAGACTGTGCTCATGGATTAAAAGATTCGATGATGTTAAGATGACAATTCTCCCAATGCTAACCTATAGATTAAATACTCTCAATCAAAATCCCAGTCTATTAACAAAACAAATAGGTGTTGATTCTGAAATTTGGATGGAAATTCACAAGACCTAAATTAGCCAAAATTATTTTGAAAAGTAGAGTTGAAAAAAATCACATTACTTGATGTAAATATTTATTATAAAGCCACAAAATTAAGACAGCATAATACTGGAATAAACGCTGATATAGAGTGAACACAGACCGAGACTCACGGGTGCATGGTGAAGTGATTTTTGTCAAAATACTAAGATAATTCATTGGGGAAAAGTTAATACTTTCAAAAAAGTATGCTGGGACAATTGGATTGATGTATGAAAAATAGATAAACCTCAAATTTTTCTACACCAAACTAGCTAAAAACTACAATTTAAACAATGTAAGCTAATTGTATGTGCCCTCATATTAATCCAAAATAAAGAAATAAAATGTGACTCATACATTTATAAGTAAAAGCTAACACAACAAAATTTCTAGAAGAGAAAATCATCGTCACTTTGTGCTTACCAAAATGCAACAGAAAACACACACTTTTGTCAATTAAAATAGTAAATGACAAACTAAATGAAATTTAAATGTATTTTTACAACAAAATCAATATATTGAAATCAATCAACATAAGAATATTTTTCAATTCAAAATATGCTGTTACTAAAATAAAAAGACAAGCCAAAAACTGGGAGAAAATATTTTCAAAAAGCCTAATGCTTGTATTTATACTATATAAATAACTATTAGAAAATAAACTATTCAATTAAACTGGGAAAACATTTGAGCAGCCATTTCAATAAATGCACAGACATCAATAAACACATGAAAAGATTTTCAACATCAGTAGTCACTAGGAACATGAAAAAAAAGCACACTGAGTTGCCCCTACTCTCCTAGTAGAATGTCTAACATTAAAAAATAAAAAAAAAAAAAAAAGACTTCTATCAATTTTTGATGGGTATTTAGAGCAAGTGAGACTCACATTCCCTGTTGGCATCAAAGGAAAATGGTTCATATTTCTTTCATTTACAGTTGTATCAGTTTACAATCCCACCAGCAACTTCACAATAATATTGAGTACATTGGGTCCTTTTTTAAAAACCCTGTACCATAGCGGTTTTAAAAGCCATTTTAGTGGTTTTTAAAAACATTAAACATAATGATATAGATGTGGAGAGAAGGGAACACTTTTACACTGTTGGTAGGATGGCAAATACAGCCCGTTTGGAAAGAAGTATGGAGATCCTCAAAGAACTTAAATTGGACCTCCCTTTGGACCCCACAATCCCATTACTAGGGATCTACCCAGAAAAAAAAAATCATTTTAACATAAAGACATTTGCACTAGATTGTTTATCGCAGCTCAATTTACAGTTGCCAAAATGTGAAAACAACCTAAATGCCCATCAACTCAGGAATGGATTAACAAGCTGTGATATATGTATACCATGGAATACTATTCTGCTCTAAAAAGATAGGAGCTTTTATATCTTTGTATTAACCTGGATGGAGTAGAAACATATACCTCTTAGTAAAGTATCACAAGAATGGAAAAGCAAAAATCCAATGTACTCAATACTCATATGAAGCCAATAGAGGAGAAAAATTCATTTCAACTACAGAGGAGAAAAATTCATTTCAAATAATTTGGGGGAAGAGGGAATGAGGGAGGGTGGAGAAGAGAGGAGGGAGGTTGGGGCTGCTCTCACTTAATGGGCACAATGTAGTGGTAATATGGCACACTTGATGAATGCAGGATACAACTACAAGTGGGACTCTACCTAACAGACTCAAATATTGTGAGCTGGTTGGTTTGTACCCTCATATTAACCTGAAATAAAATTAAAAAAATTTAAACATAGAACTAATATATAGCACATAAATTTCCTTCCTAGCTAGCTACCCAAGAAAAAGAAAACATATAGCCACAAACAGACCTACCCAAATGTTCATAGCGATTTTATCTGTAGTAGTTCAAAACTGTAGTAGTTAAAAGCAACCTAATGTATATGGTCAGGTCAATAGATGGGAAAACTGTGATGTAACTGTGCATTGGTATACCACTTAGCAATGAAAATAAATGAGCAATTGTTACATACAATGACATATGTCGCCCTCTAAATAATTATGCTGAAAGATAAAATGTACACTAAAAATAGTATATAATACATGATCTATATAAAATTCCAAAACATGTAACTTAATTTATAGTAACAGAAAGTAGGTTTTTCTGCAGTTTTCTAGTAACCAGGCAGGGTAAGAGATCAGTAAAAATGGACTGTAATAAATATGCATTTTAAGGCTGATGAACCTGTTTACTATCTTGATTCTGTTCATTAAATGGAGATATAATTATACCAAAAGACAGAGAATTGTGCACTTTATATATATTTTTCTAATTTTTTTCTTTTTTCTCTTTTATTTTATTTTTTTATTTTTTATTTTTTTAGAGACAGAGTCTGACTTTGTCACCCTCAGTAGAGTGCTGTCATGTCACAGCTCTCAGCAACCTCCAGCTCTTTGGCTTAGGTGATTCTCTTACCTCAGCCTCCCGAGTAGCTGGGACTACAGGCATCCGCCACAATGCCTGGCTATATTTTTGTTGCAGTTTGGCGGGGGCCAGGTTCGAACACGCCACCCTCAGTATATGGAGCCGGCACCCTACTCACTGAGCCACCCCCTTCTTTCTCTTTTACTGACTTTTAATTAAAATCATAACTGTATACATTTATGGGGTACAATGTGATGATTTGGTATACAATGGAGAATGCCTAAATCAAACTTATTAACATAACTATGACCTCACTTATTTTTTGTGGTAAGACTTTTAAATTTTACTCTTAGTTATTATGAAATATACCCTTGAATTGTGCACATAAGGTGAGTACCCTCGGAATGCCCTCCTTCCTCCCATCAATCTCTCTTCTCCCTGCCCCACCACTTTCCCTCCTCACCCCTCCCCCTTGCTAGATTATATTTGTGTTTTATCATTCATATGAGTCTGTAAGTGTTTATATATTGGTTTCATAATAATGTTGAGTCCATTGGGTACTTTTATTCTCATTCTTGTGATACTACACTGAGAAGAATGTGTTTTGACTCCATCCAGGTAAACATAAAAGACATAAAGTCTCCATCTTTTTATGGCTGAATAGTATTCCATGGTATACATACAGCACATTTGTTTGTCCATTCATATGTTGATGGGCATTTGGGTTACTTCTATGACTTAGCAATTATGAATTGGCCTGCAATAAACATTCTGGCACAAATGTCTTTGTGGTGAAATGATTTTTGTTCTTCTAGGTAGATACCTAGTAGTGGGATTACAAGATCAAATGGAAGGTCAACTTTTAGTTCCTTGAGAATTCTCCATACTTCTTTCCATAATGGTATTAGTTTGCAATCCCACCAAGAGTGTAGAAGTGTTCCCTTCTCTCCACATCCATGCTAGCAATTGTACTTTGGGGACTTTGTAATGTGGGCTAATCTTATTGGAGTTATGTGGTATCTCAAAGTGGTTTTGATTTGCATTTCTGTGATGATTAGGGATGATGAGAAATTTTTCATGTGTTTGTTGATCATTTGCCTGTTGTCTTCAGAGAAGTGTCCATTCAAGTCACTTACCTACAAATTAATGAGGTTGTTTGCTCTTTTCTTGTAGATTAATTTGAATTCTTTGTAGATTCTAGTTGTCAGAACTTTGTCAAAATCATAACATGCAAAAATCTCCCCTTCCAAAAGCTGTCTGTTTGCTTTGGTTGTAGTGCCCTTAGTTGTGCAGAAGCTTTATTCATTTCTGGTGTTGCTGCAATTGCCAGGGGTGTCTTCTTCATAAAATATTTTCCAGTCCAATATCTTCAATTGTTTTCTCTCTTCTAGTATTTTTATACTTTCATGTCTTAAATTTAAATCTTCTGGCTCAGCACCTGTGGCTCAACGGGCTAAGGCGCCAGCCATCTACACCTGAGCTGGTGGGTTTGAATCCAGCCCGAGCCCGCCAAACAACAATGACGGCTGCAACCAAAAAATGGCCGGGCATTGTGGTGGGTGCCTGTAGTCTCAGCTACTTGGGAGGCGGAGGCAGGAGACTCGCTTGAGCCCAGGAATTGGAGGTTGCTGTGAGCTGGGATGCCACAGCACTCTCTCCAGGGTGACGGCTTGAGGCTCTGTCTCAAAAAAAAAAAAAAAAATTAAATCTTATTTCCAGTAAGAATCAATTTTTGTTAGTGGTGAAAGATGAGAATCCAGTTTCAGTCTTCTACATGTGGCTAACCAGTTCTCCCCACACCATTTAGTAAATAGAGATTCTTTTCACCAATGTATGTTTTTGTTAGGCTTATCAAAGATCAAATGATGATATGTGGCTAGATTCATCTCTAGATTCTCTATTATATTCCATAAATCTATGTCTTTATTTTTATGCCAGTACCATGCTGTTTTGATCAGTATAGATTTGTAATATAACCAGAAATCTGGTAACATGATGCCTCCAGATTTTTTTTTTTTATTTATAAAAATTATATTGACTATTTGGGTTTTTTTCTGACTCTATATAAAAAAAGTACTATTTTTTCAAATTTGTTAAAATATGACATTGGTGCTTTGATAGGGATTTCTTTGAATTTAAGATTCCTTTGGGTAATATGGACATTTTAGCAATGTTGATTCTTCCCAACCATGGTCATGGTACATTATTCTGCCTGTTAACATGTTCTGCTATTTGTTTTCACAGGGTTTTATAGTTCTCTTTATAGAGTATTTCATGACTTTTGTTAGATATATTTCCAGGAATTTCATCTTCTTTGTCACTACAGTGAAAGAAATAGAGTCTTTGATTATATTCTTGCCTTGACTATTGTTGGTATAAATATATATAGGATATTGATTTGTTGGTATTGATTTTGTATCCTGAAACACTGATGTCATCCTTGATAACTTCCACAAGCTTTGTAGTTGAGAACGTTAAATTTTCCAAGTATAAGACCATGTCATCCATGGATGAAGAGAGTTTGACCTTCTCTGTAACCATTTGGATGCCTTTGATCCCCTTCTCTTCCTTGATTGCAATGTGTAGGACTTTCAGCACTATGTTGGGTAGCAGTGATGACAATGGACATGCTCATCTAGTTCCAAATATTAGTGGAAATGCTTTCAGTTTTACTCCATTCGATATCATATTGCCTGTGTTTGCTATAAATGAACTCTATCAGTTTAAGAAATGTCCCGTCTAAGCCTATTTTCTTAGGAGTTCTAATCATGAAAAGATGCTGGATATTATCAAAAGTTTTTTCTGCATTAATTGAGAGAATCATATCAGTTTTTTTTTTTAATTTTAATTGTGTGGTGTATTATATTTATAAAATTACATATATTGAACCAAATTGTAACACTGGGATAAAACCAATGTGATCATGGTGTATAACTTTTTGGATGTGTTGTTGAATTCTGTTCATTAAGATCTTATTGAATATTTTTTGCCATCAATGTTAATTACTGTTATTGAGTGTCACATGTCACTTCTGACACCACTTGTCAGGGTCCAGGACTGGCCAGGTCTCAGGCCCAGCTTGACTAGGTTCTGGACGCAGACCACTAAGTTACCTTGCTCAGGTACAGTTTCTCTTAGGTGTCTGAGGGCTATCTAATACTTTAGCTGGAAAGAGTGAGAGACAGTCTTAGAGAGAGTAAAGCAGTCTTCTTAGAATAGATAGATCTTAGTCTTTAGTAGAGCATAGTAATCTTCAGCAGAGAGATGTTGTGCTGGCGTTCTGCAGGCAGGAGAGGAGACAGAGTCAGAGTAAGTGAATCCATGATAGAATGTGCATGCTCCTTGACTGCCTTCTCCTCCAGCCTAACATAAGACTGATCTCGTGCTTCTCAACACCACAGGTGTAGAGTCTGCCAATTTACCACTGCTCTCATCTCATGAGCTCTCATGCTTAACCATGCCCTTTACACCAAGGTGTTCCATTATTGAGCTATACAGGTATTTCTTATAACTCTTACTCCTAGCCATAGACTATATGGGCTGCAACAATTGAGCTATAGTTTTCTTTCTTTGCTCTGTCCTTTCTTAGCTTGGGGATCAGGGTGATATTTGCTTTATATAATGTGTTGGAGAGTATTCCTTCCTTCTCTATATTTTGGAATAAGTTATGTATATAGGTACTAGTTCTTCTTTGAAGGTTTAGTAGAATTCTGATCTGAAGCCATCTGGTCCCAGGCTTTTATTTGGGGGGAGATTTTGTATCGTTGATGATATTTCAGTGCTTGATATAGGTCTATTCAAAATTTCTCATTCTTTCTGGTTGAGTTTAGGAAGCTGGCATGCATCCAGGTATTAGTCCATTTCCTCCACATTTTGATATTTCTGAGAACAGCGTTTTATGTAGTAATTGTTGAAGAGTTTTTCTTTTTTGTATTTCTGTGTTATCTGTTGTTGTTTCTCCTTTATTGTTTCTGATAGAAGTTATTAAAGATTTTATATTTATATTTATGGCTAATCTAGCCAAAATTTTATCCATTTTATTAATCTTTTCAAAGAACAAACTTTTAATTTTGTCCATTTTCCAGATGATCTTTTTGTTTTAAATTTCATTTAATTCTGCACTAATTTTGGTTTTTTCTTTTCTGCTGGGTTTGGGTTTGCATTCGTCTTCCTTTTCCAGTTGATTAAGTTGGCCTATTAGGTTACTTAATTGTTCTCTTTCTGTTTTCTTGATTAAGTCTTCTAATGCTACACATTTTCCTCTAAGGTCTGCCTTTGCCATATCCCATAGGTTTTGATAATTTGTGCCTTCATTATCATTTTGTTCCAAAAATCTTATGGTTATCAACCTTCAACCTTCTAAAACAAAACAACTTTCAGCCCAGTATCCTGTATGCAGCTAAACTGAATTTCATTCTTGATGGAGAATTCAAATACTTGACTGACATCCACATGTTAAGGAAATTTAACATAACAAGACCAGCTGTCCAAGAAATACCCATATCCATTTTTTCATAATGACCAACAAGATGATCTACCACAAAAGTAAACACACCCAGAATTTCAACAACAAAACCTAGCTTCAACAATGGTGAAAGTGTTAAAAATATGCACTGGACCTTTGAAAAAACAAGACAAGCAAAACACTACCATGCCTATCAGTTCTCTCAATCAATGTGAATGGCTTAAATTCTCCTGTAAAGAGGCACAGGTTGGATGAATGGATACAAAAAATGCAGGGCAGGTATCTGTTCTCTCAAAGAGACTCATCTTACCTCAAAGGATAAAGCAAGACTCAGGATAAAGGGATGGTCATTTATAATACAGGCAAATAGAAATCAGAAAAAAAAAAAAAAACAGGAGTTGTAATCTTATTTGCAGATGCAATAGGATTTAAACCAGAAAAATAAAGAAAGACAAGTATGGACACTACGTATTTGTCAAGCAAAACACTCAACATAAAGATATTTAAATAATTAACATTTATGCACCCTGCCTAAATGCTCCTTGATTTATAAAACAAACCCTAACTGATCTGAACAATATGATATCTTCCTACAGTATAATAATTGGAGATTTTAATACCCCTTTGGAAGTTCTGGATAGATCCTTCAAGAAGAAACTAAATAAAGAAGTAATGAACTTGAAGTTGACCCTTGAACAAATGGCCTTAACAGACATCTACAGACCATTTCATCCTAATAAAACTGAATCTACATTCTTCTCATCAGCCCATGGATCATCCTCCCAAATTGATTATATTCTCAGGGGACAAGTCTTACTTTAATACATTTAAAAGAGCAGAAATTATTCTTTATAACTTTATGGACCATCATGGAATAAAATTTGAACTCAGCAATAACAGATATCCTCATACTCAAAGTCATGGAAACAAATAACCTTAGACTGAATGATAGTTGGGTCAAAGATGAGAGTAACATGGAAACCAATATGTTCTTTTTAATATTTCTCAAGTTTACCAAAAGAAAAGTTGTAATGAAGACACACTCAAATAAAAAAGAAACATCTCAAGGAAACAATCAAATTTAAGAGCTGGTATATATAGTGTGAGCCTGATTTCATCAGCTATTTGGTGTCCTTTGAATTGAATTGCTGCACCATTAATAGGAACTAAGAAACAAACATGCAGATAAACCATATAGTCTTGAATAGGAACCTGGCTATAAAGAAAATTTCAAAAATTGGTAAATTTTCCAGGCGTGGTGGCTCACACCTATAATCCCAGCACTGGGGGGTGGGGGAACTGAGGAGGGAGAAATTCTTGAGCTCAGGAGTTCGTGACTTGCCTGAGCAAAAGCCAGACCCTGACTCATAAAAACATGAAAAACACAACCGGCCACCTGGGCAAGTGCCTGTAATTCCAGTGGCTTCCGGAGGCTAGGGCAGCAGGATGCCCACAACCCAAGTCTGAGTTTGCAGTGAGCTATGATCCCATTGCACTCTGTTCAGGTCATAGGGTGGGACTCTGTCTCAACAACAACAACAACAACAACAATAACAAAAATTGATAAATTTGAAGACAAGCTGGCATTTGATGATAACTAGAAAATTATCATGAATTCTTAGGTGTCATAGTCTTACTTGACTCTCTAAGTTTTTTTATATTGAAAGTTGTACAATAAAGTATTTAGATATTGAATAGGAAGATGTCTATATTTAGTTTAAATAGTTCAGTATTAAAAAATAAGAAAAGCAAAAAAAAATTGGAAAATAGGTTTCTGGTTAGTGTTTTTATGCTGAGCCCTCAGTTTTGGGGAATATTTTCCTGATGTTAAGTAGAAGATGCTTACTCTACCATACATTAATGATGCATTGTACCCATGAATGGAAGATGAACATTTTAAATGGAGCATATAGTGATGGTTACAGAATTTATGATGCTCCATCCATATCCTAAAGCTTGACCTGCTAGAGATCAAAACAAAGGCCTATATAGCCAATTTTTATTTCACATTTTTTTCTCTAAAAAGAGAATATATGAGCAAAAGAGGCTCTCTAAAACCTTATGTCTTCTCTTTCACTTATTTTGGCTGGTATTTTATGCTTGCTATTATGATCTTTGTCATTCTTTCCATCTATATCCACACCCTAAATTATATCAGAATGAAACCTTTTCCTTTTATCTCATTCTAGAGGAAACATGAATGAATTAATTTAATCATTCATTTATTCAACAGAAATTACTCAGTGATTATTACAATGATTCTCACCTTTGTGCATTACAATAGTCTGTGGAGTTTTTAAGAACTAGAAGTTCCTGAGACCCTCCATTGAAAATTATATCTCTGCTATGGGACCTACACAACTCTATTAGAACAAACAAAACATGTCCAAAGGTTTTAATTGTTTTTTGTTTGTTTTTTTGATTCTTTGTTTTTCTATTCCTTTGTGTGGTTCAAATTCACTGGCTTCATATATACCAATCTCTGTGCTAGACAATAAAAACAATAGCTCTGGATAAGGGAGCCATATTTCACGTTACTACTATGTCTATGCTCTTAGTTTCTTATTCATAATTTAGTTTTATAATTTAAGATATTGTGTTAGTCAATTCAGGATGATATAACAGAAATTCCTACAGTAGGTGGATCATAAGCAACAAAATTTTATTTCTCAAAGTTCTGGAGGCTGGAAAGGCCAAGATCAAGGTGTCAATAGATCTGGTGTTTGTTTGATGAGGTTACACTTCACTGTTTACTTGAGTCTGAGCCCTAACTACTGCATTAGAAGTTTTATTACCAAGGCCACTGTGCTGTGAAGAATGGCAAGCTGCAGAGAGAAGCCAGATGCAGTCTGTCTCATTGACAGTTCCAGCTGAGATTCTAGCCAGTGGCAAATATCAAACTCAGCCATAATGTCTGAACCATCTAGAACATCCAGGCCTATAGAGCCTTCTTATGACCGAAGTCCCAAATATGTTGTCACAAATGTATAGAGCAGTGATCTTCAATTGGTATGCCATGGCACATTGGTGTGTTGAGACAGGATTTTAGGTGTGCCACAGAATTGTTAACAAATCATTCATTAAATTACTTTTGAAAGATGTTCAAAGCACAGTAAGTATTTTCTTTTTTTTTTTTACTCTTTTTTTTTGTCAACATAATTGAAGTTTGCCAAAGAGGTTTAACTAAGTTCAAGTGTGCCAGGAAATAACAAAGGTTAAAAACAATAATATAAAAGATAGATATTATGAGACATAAAGAATGCCCAACAAACCCATGCAAATTCTACCTATAGAATTCTCAAACATAATAAAATCATGTTTGTATGCTGTTAAGCCAATGTGAGGTAGTTTTTTAGCCACCAACAGTAATTGGATTACTACTTTAAGGATTGTATGAATAAGAAATGAGATGATTATGATGGCAGGGCTTGGTGGCTCACGCCTCTAAACCTAGTACTCTGGGAAGCCAAAGAAGGTGGATTGCTTGAACTCAGGAGTTTGAGACCAGCCTGAGCAAGAGCATCTCTAAAATAAGGCAAGCATATGGCAGGACCCTGTAATCCCAGCTACTTGGAAGGCTGGGGCCAGAGGATCACTTGAGCTCAAGAGTTCGGGGGTTTGAGGTTGCTGTGAGCTGTGACGCCACAACATTCTACCCAGGACAGCAACGGGAGACTTTGTCTCAAGAAAAATAAATAAAAATAAATAAATAAATAAGAAGAAATAGATGATTATGCAAAAAGAGTTTGTTAACTGAAGTGTTACAAATATTTAAGGCATTCTTTTAATACCTAGTGCCCTTATTGTTAATAGCATAGGTCACATATCATTGCTTATAATCTGTTTTATACACATTGGTTTTGTCTTTGTCAAATACACTGAATCCAGGATGTAGGTTTTATAATACCTTAGTCTGCAGCCATCAGACTAGAGCTCGGTACAAAATTAATAAAACCTTTTGGAAGGATTATTTGCATTTACATATAATGTTGAAAGAGTTCAATAAAACTTGCTTGATATATTTCAAAAATACCTATTTAAGTTTAAATAATTGTGTCAAAATTCTATTCACACATATTTACTCAGATATCATTCTCTGTTTATTGCTGAGGCTGGTTCAGTTTTAGTTACCAACTCTTTTTTTTGCACTTTTTGGCCGGGGCTGGGTTTGAACCTGCCACCTCTGGCATATGGGGCCAGCGTCCTACTCCTTTGAGCCACAGGTGCCGCCCCCCAACTCCTACTTTAACTGATAAAAAAGATAGATTTAGACCAGGCAGGGTTGTTCATATCTGTCATCCTAGCACTCTGTGAGCCTGAGGCAGGAAGATTCCTTGAGTTCAAGAATTTGAGACTTACCTGAGAAAGTGTGGAAACCTGTATCTACTAAAACTAGAAAAATTAGCTGGGCTTTGTGGTAGGTGCCTGTAGTCCCAGCTACTCAGGAGGCTGAGGCAAGAAGATCACTTGAGCCAAATAGTTTGAGGTTGCTGTGAGCTAGGAAAACACTATTGCTCTCTATCCTGGGGCAACAGAGTGAGACTTTGTTAAAACATAAACAAACACAAACAAACAAAAAATTTTAACCTGATGACTTATCTCAATACTTTGCCTTTTTAAAGAAAAAGTTATACCTCACCACACAAACTATTTTGGAGGCTAATTCCTTTTACAATTTTTCTTTTTAAGTATTCTAATTAAATTTCCAAAGTAGCGCAATATAAAATAATCAGTGAAAGCCAACAAAAAGTCATTAAGATTTTTAATTCCTCTTTTAACTTTTATTGTTAAACTTTCCCCTCATGGATTCTCATTTCTACCCTCAGTTTTTCTTTATCCTCTCCTTGGAATTTTAAACTCCTATGGTGATTTACTGAACTTTTATTTCTGTATAAGCTAGATTAAAAAACTGCAAATAAGTACAAACTATTTGCAAAATATTCAATGGAAGAAAAACGTGAAATCCTTTGGAGGCTTGACTGTATCCACAATAGAATTATGCTATTTAATTTCAACCTGATGTTTCCTGATGCTCGGAAATCCTCCATCCCTTATACTTATTTCATGTCAACTTAACTATCACATTCCCCTAGCTGTTGTTGAAACTCTTCAGTCTCCTTCAAGGTCTGTAGAAGAAGTTGACATTGATGTTTACTTTGCTTAAATGGAAACTCTTCAGAGTGTTGAGAGTCAGAAACCAGTACCTTCAAATGTGGCACTTTGACATGCTGAACTGTAGAAAGCTTGAGGTCTCGCTGATCTTCTCCCCATTCCTGTCTCTCAATCCTCTGTGACTCCGAAAGCATAAGATGATGCTGTTCTGTGAAGTTCCCTGAACTGCCTGAATTCCAGGCCTGCCAATGAAGAAAGCAATTACCTCTGCTGCCTTCCCTATTTTTCGTTACTGAACTTTTATGGCAGGAACAAAGACCAGAATGTATCAATACACTTTAACAGACTTTTGTCACAAACTATTGTCCATTCTGTGGATCCAACAGACTGTCTCAGGCCACTGTTTGTTCTTCAAGCTCATTGAATCTCCATATAAACCAATTATTACCCTTCCAAATCACCCACAATCCCCCATCTCCCTTTCTTCTAAGAAGAAATGTATATAATCTCGTGCACCCTATTGTGTGGTAGAGTAATCACTATAATTTTCCCCCTTGCAAACTAAATTTGTATGCCTTTTCTGCTATTGATTTTCCTTTTGTGACTTGATTTTACAGAAAACTTTCAGAGAGAGAAAGGGAAATTTTCCTTTGGCCCCCTACAAGAGTAATTCCTTCATCTTCTTACTGTAATTCACAGCTTATCTATAGATTCACTAACCTTCTAGCCCTATTTTGGCGGGGAGGGATTCATGAGGTACAAAGATGTTGGTTACACTAAATGCATTTTTCAGGCAAAGTCCCTCTTACAAATGTGGTCCTCCCCCAATAGGTGTGCCAAACACCATGACCCTGCACTCCTTCCTTCCCTTGCTCTCTCTGCTCCTCCTACATACCAGGTCATCAATTGTCCTCATATCAAGATTGAGTACAATGGATTCTTGCTTCTTCATTTTTTGTGCTGCTTCTTATGTGTTCCGCCTCCATCCAAGTTAGTACAAAAGATGTACAGTCTCCATCTTTTTCAGTGGCTGAATAATATTCCATAGTATACATATGCCACAACTTGTTAATCTATTCCTGGGTTGGTGGGCATTTAGGCTGTTTCCACATTTTGGCAATTGTAAATTGAGCTGCAGATAAACAGTCTAGTGCAAATGTCCTTATGATAAAAGGATTTTTTCTTCTGGGTTGATGCCCAGTAATGGGATTGCAGGATCAAATGGGAGGTCTAGTTTGAGATCTTTAAGGATTCTCCATACTTCCTTCTGAAAAGGTTATATTAGTTTTCAGTTCCACTAGCAATGTCAAAGTGTTCCCTTCCCTCCACATCCATGTCAGCATCTGCAGTTTTGAGGCTTTGTGATGTGACTCATTCTCACTAGGGTTACATGATATCTCGGGGTAGTTTTGATTGGCATTTCTCTGATAATTTGGGATGATGAGCATTTTTTCATATGCTTGTTAGCCATTCATCTGTCTTCTTTAGAAAAGGTTCTATTTATTTCTCTTGCCTGTTGATATAAGGGATTGCTAGTTCTTTTTATGTTGCTTAATTTGAGTTCTCTGTAGATTCTAGTTATCAATCTTTTGTCCGATTCATAATATGCAAATATCCTTTCCCATTCTGATGACTTTATATTTGCTTTGGTTGTTGTCTCCTTAGCTGTACAGATGCTATTGAGTTTAATTAAGTCTCATTTGTTTATTTTTGCTGCTGTTGCAATTACCAATGAAATCTTCTTCATAAAGTCTTTTCCCAGGCCAATAATTTCAAGTGTTTTCCCCACACTTTCTTCAAGAATTTTTATTGTTTAATGTTTTAGATTTAGGTCTTTTATCCATATTGAATCAGTTTTAGTGAGTGGCGAAAGATGTGGGTCCAGTTTCAGTCTTTTACATGTGGTTATCCAGTTCTCCCAGAACCATTTACTGAATAGGGATTTTTTCCCCCAGTGTATGTTCTTGTTTGGTTTATCAAAGATTAGGCAGCTGGAAGATGTTAGCTTCATCTCACATTTTTCTTTTCGGTTGCAAATGTTGATGACTCTATTTTTGTGCCAATATTATGCTGTTTTGATCACTATGGCCTTGTAGTATAGCCTAATGTCTGACAGGCTGATGCCCCCAGTTTTGTTTTTATTACTAAGAATTGCCTTGGCTATAGGGGCCTTTTTCTGGTTCCATACAAAATGAAGAATTATTTTTTCCTAATCTTGCAAGTATGATGATGATATTTTAATAGGGATTGCATGGAATCTGTAGATTGCTTTGGGAAGTATAGACATTTTAAAATTGTTGATTCTTCCCAGCCATGAGCATCATATGTTTTTCC